>BRZM01000013.1:3831090-3841072 GCA_033238685.1 Lates japonicus | reverse complement strand
GAAACCAGCTGTTCTCTCTCTCTCTCTCTCTCTCACACACACACACACACACACACTACACAGGGGGAGAGAGAAAGAGAGAGAACATCTGTAACTCCTTACAGAAGAATAAAAAATGTTTTATACTTAATATGGAAGAGAGTAAGGTGCAGTTTGAAGTTTGAGAAACACAAAGAGAGACTATGGAGAACTGATTAGATTAGATTATTTTAGATTAGATTAGATTAGATTAAAGAGTTAAACAATTCCCATGTGTAAATTGGGTCATTGAGGGAACAAAGGAATTGGATGAGTTCTAGCACTTGCTCAGGTAAGAAGGGACAGTGTGAATAAAAGTTTAGTTATCACATACAAAAGTTAAAGTACATGGAGACAGAACAAGAAAAAATAAAGCAACATAGTTGAGAACAGGCTGGATGGAAAATTGGCAGGGGGGTCCTACTACACTGTCCTACTACACACAGAGAAATACACAAAGCCACTACATGACTACACCATGTAGAATCACTGAATTCCATTGTATTGAAAAGACATGAAACATTCACTAAAAATAGCAAACAAAAATATAATACAGACAGTAAACAGAGTGCTGGTTTAAAAGTCAGGGCAGCTGTGCCTGAGACAGCAGATTACTACTCCTGATGATGCTGCCAAAACATACAACAAATGAAAGGTAATTTAATGATTAAATAATTATTGGAATCTTTGTATGTAATGGGACCGTTTTCATTTAAGTAAGCATTAAAAATGATTGGATTGTGTCCAGTTTATATGCTCTACTGTGAGCAATCAGAAAGAATGGATAAGGAGGCCTGACAGGCAGGCAGGCTGGAGGCTAGCAGGCCGGAAGACTAGCTGGTAGTTAACAGGCCAAAGGCTGACCAAATGGGAGACAGGCTGGAGGCTAGCTAGCCAGAGGCTGACTTGGGGGCAAGGCTGGAGAGCAGCTTCCACCTGTTGACCCCCACCTCCCATTCAGACTCACACTGTATAAAATACAGCATGTACAACTAATGATGCTTACAGGTCGATTCTTTGAGAGGTCTAACCCCAACTGGTTAACTGGATGTCTTAGCACTCTCAAGGAGACCTTACATACTTTGACTTCAAAGAGCATCAACAATCAAAAAGTCTGTCTCCTAAATTAATACTGGACAACAAAAACGAGTCCCTGAAAACTGCACCAGACAGAAGGTAATAAAAGTTATTTTACAAAAATCTGAACATTTTGCAGTGTAAAAAGAGACAATGAGACATTGCATTTACATTCTGGCAAACATACTTTGAAGAGCTTGTCATCCTCACAAAATATACTCTAAGCCTATTTATCATATATAAAAGGTCTAGGTATGTTTTCTAAAAATAAGATGATTAGATTTTTTTTCTATTACAGAGAGAATGGGAGTCGTGAATAAGGGAAAGGAGAGAAGGGAAAAAAAGGAGGGGCCTAGGGGATGGCTACGTGATTACATTAACTTGGTTTAAGTTTGATCATTGTTTCAGTCCTGTGACAGATGTTACATCACAAATAGTACATTGCTACATTTCTTTTGAATAATCCAAAAAGAAATGTAACAATGTCTTCATCTTGACAGGGATCTAGCTCATTTTGGATGCTCTGAGGAGACTTTTATTGTGCTTTCTACACAAACAGCGATGATGATGGACATGGTATTATCTAAATAAAAAAAAGTGGACTCATAACGCCTTCTCACACAAGCATTTGAAAGGGCTGTGATCAGTGGATTCACTTGCTGGGGCAAAGTAAATCTGCACCCATTTTTCAGGTTCAACTTTAATGAACGCTGAAGTGCAAATCTGAGTCATTGAAAAGTGACAAGCTGTCTTGCTGATGCTAATCTTTGAGGAAATGGAGAGAAGAGGCGTGTCACCTGAGAGACATCGATACAGTTCTGTCAGGCAGACTCTTCATTTTACCCATTTTCACCAGGACTGACAGTAAAAATATCTACTAAAAACAAACCCATTCATAACTACTGCACATCAAATTCTAACATGCCAAAATGGTGGCAAGTCAATGTAATTTTTGCATTTTCATTGGTTCAGTTGATGCATTAGTGCCATCATCTGGAAGGAAGTGGTATTGAATGGATACATTTTTTTGACAGACTGTTGGGTGGCACATGCATCAGTTTTGTTTTCTGAAAGTGCACGACAGCCTCTGGCTATCAACTTTCTGACCAAAAGCAGCCTTGCCTAAAAAATGCAAAAGGCTACACTGATGAGGGAAGTTGCTTCACAAATTGATGAAATACTCATATTTACGTAGTAATCTACCAGAAATGCATACTTGCATATTTGATGGGCCAATACTCTCACATTGCATCACATTGACTTGCAGCAAAAGTTGAGCCAGGTTCAACTTTATTGCCAGATTACACAGCAGTTTTTTGCTGGAGCCCTATGAATCAGCATCCAAGAGTGCTGTGAACACAGCTTTACTTGTGACTTTAAGTCTTAGTCTTGTTAAACTATTAAAACAATCTTTTAAACCTGCAGTTATCAATATATTATGATAACAGTGGGTTAAATGACAATTGGTCATGTGAAAGGAGTCACTTGTAATGACCCACAAAGAATTATTACTCTGCAGAATGTGTCTGCTCTTAGCATCTTTGTGCTTTTTGTTTTGGCCTTGCAACCCACAACTTCACTCTTGTGGTTCAGTCTCACCCTCATCAACTTTGTTTCCAGCTGCAGCACAGAACTGTTTTCAGAGAACTCTTTCATGTGCTACCTGCCCGGGCAGATTTAAGGAAATGTAGAAACAAGGCCATTTGCTTTTGTTGAAGAAAAGCTGTGGATACTCATCCTTTAACTGCAGATGCCAAACATCAGCATATTCTTCTATAGTCTAGAGAGGAACACAGTCTTTGCTGTTTTCTTCATATTCTTTATATCTCATCAGAATTCGTCAATCTATTACCAAAGCCTTTACCAGTCACTGTCCTTGCCCATCTTTTTAAGATGTTGTTAGTATTTTCTTTTGAACCACCAAAGCTACAAAGAAGGCACCCTCAATAAGGATCTCTCTGTCTACTCTTGTATGAATCTGCAGAATCATTTTGCATTTTTTGAGTGATATTTATAGATGACACAATTGGGATGGACACGAATCTCCACACTCAGTTGACACAATCTGACTGTGCTGGAATGTCCACTAAGAAATCACAGAAAATTCCCTCAAAATGATGGCTAATTACACACCACATTCCTCTGTAAGCTCCAGGGGGTTGTGAAATATGGGCAAGAGATACAGACAGATGACAGTGGGGGAGTGGAAAAGAGACAGGGACAAAGCAGTTGGATAGAAAATTAATAGTAAGAGATGAAAGAGAAACTTGGTGACTGGGTCAGGATAAGGGAGAAAGAGCACTGATAATGTTCTATTCTTAGTCATCTTCACCATGAATAAGTGAGAGTGATGTAGCAACATAAGCCCACAGAGAGCGAGAGAAAAACAGATTTGGGGAGACACAGAGGGATGCTGGCGCTGTACCAGGTATTTCACCACATTCATCACTCTGCTTAAGAGCTCAGGGTTATCTATGGATTGCATGACGGTTGTAACTTCCTGGTGAGCTGTATTGCCCTGTTAGAAACCATCATCACTTTGACTATAAATGAATTTCAAAGTTAACAGCAACAGCTGACTTGGAGGAAGTTTTTTTCATCCCAGCTTGACCAGAGTTGATGTAGAGACAAGAATACCAAGATGTCATTGGTTTTATTGACCTCAGAAGGATATGCATCCTAAATCTGTTGTTGAATAGTACCACTTTGTTAACATGTTAACACAGACAATTTCAGCAATATCAAAAATATACATACATTACTACATTAATATGAACATCTTGAATTTATGAATTGCAAAATGAGCACTCTCTGAACATTGAGGGGTTATTCACCATTGTGAAAGCTTTCACTGCTGTGAAACTACTGATATATTTTCATATCAAACTCATCAATTGACAGAGTGAATTCTGCTGACATGCACAAGCACTGACTGACAGGACATTAAACTGGGACTGTTGTTTAAGTCCAGTTGGATACAGGGTTTTGCTGGATATTCAATCTAACAATAAACATTAAAAATATGTTAAGAGATTGCTGATCAGGTTATTAGTCTCTCTAATCTCCTTGAAAATAGTTTTTAGTTGACTGGTTTGATCTGAGAAGACTCAACAACTCTTCTCAACAACTTACAATTGACTCTTTCACAGTGTTTCATTGTTTATTAATGTGTACACAAGAGATAAAAAATAAGATAATGAATTAATTATAGTTATTTAAGAATGCATTATAGGTGTGAATTTTCTCTCTCTCTCTTTCTCTGTATGTGTGTGTGTGTGTGTGTCTCTGTCTGCAGTAACCTTTAAGTTAATCTGATGGCATTAAATTCAAATTTGTACCATGTTGCTAATAACACAAAAATGATAGATTGTCATTGTAACTTTTACGTAAAAGTGACCAGACATGAGACATCTTAAATTGTTAGTTGGAGTTGGGGTTGGGGTTGGAGTTGGTGGGGACCCAAAACAGAAAAGAGAGTGAAACTGAATTTACATTTGTCAGGTGGCTAGAAACAAAGAATGCTAATTCTGCTACATACAGTAGGCAGCTGTTTGCTAACATGTTCCCCATAACAACTTTATGTAGTAATAAAATGTCAATGTCAAAAAAAAACAATTTGGATGGCTTTACATTTCACAAAAACATATTATCCACCTGACAGTCTACAAAAACTGCAATGAGAACCGCACTTTTCAAACATCTGGCATTTATCATACTGGAAATGAGTCATATAAAATGGCCAGTATGTTGCCAATAACAACAAATATGACCAAATTAACATTTAAGTACTTTGTTTTGTTTGTCTAAACTTTTTTGGCACTTCTTATATTGCCATGTGTGGTAAAAGCCCTTTCATCTGGTACTCCGGGCAGGGGTCTCTGTAAAATACTATTATTACCCACTAACACTGTTATTTTGAAAGAATATTTGTTGAAAGACCGGTAGGTTGATAGAGCTCAACCTCAGAAAAGCCCCTAAGCAAAGAAGCAAAAAATGTTCAGATCTCGTAGGTCAAAAGGAAAACTAGACATAGAAAGCCAACGAAAACATGGAGGAGAGATAAAAAATCAAAAAACAAAGAGGAACTGCTGGGAAGGTTGCGAAGACAAATGGCACACAACAGGGTTCACTGGAGAGACTGACTGGGGATTTTTCCTCCACAACAAGCCAAATGTAGTAAGTCAAATGAGTCAGGGAAGATCAAGGCTGAATCATCTACAAGCTTTTTAGTGAATTCAATGAGCATCCTTATGGATTCCACACATTTACTGTTGGTCCTTATCAGAACTCAACATGGGCTCTTCCAGGCCAAGCTTGCATTATTTATTCAGGTTTACTGACATTTGACAAAACCTGCAAAGCCCTTCAAGCTGCTGCTAAAGACTGCAATATTCATCACAGAAATGTTGCCCCAATGGATACACTTGATAATTATTAGAAATTATCCTCTTGGGACCATGAATATCCACATCAGATTTCATGGCAATCTGTCCAGTAGCTGAGGAGATATTTTATTGTGTGGTAGAGATGATTGAGCAATCAACTAACCAATCTTAGGACTATATGCTAATAGTGTAAATATCTGTATCATTTTGCAAGTAAACCACCCTGGCTGCAAGCTGCTATTCTCATTCACACTGGACAAGAAACAGGGTTGACATACAGTGGTTTTAGAGTATTCAGAACCCTTCACTTTTTGTATACTTTGTGTTGTAGATTTAATTAGAAATTGATAACATAATAATTTTTCCCATCAATCTACACTGATAATATACTTAATGATAAAGTGAAAAAACTGAAATCTCTCATTTATAGAAGTATTCAGACCTTTGATTCAGTACTTTGTAGAATCCCCTTTGACAGCAACTGCAGCTTCTAGGCTTGTTGGGTAAGTCGCCACAAGCTTTGCACGCCCGGATATGGGCAGTTTATTCCATTCTAGGAGGAGAGAGTTGTGAGTATTGCTGTCTGCAGCTACTGTGTAGCTTGGAGAAACGGTCTTGTCATGCAGAGCGGACACACAACCTAACAAGTGACAACACATAACCCAAGTGTTTCATCATTTTGCCTCAGCTATGAAAAAATGGATGCACTCCATTCCAACATTTTCCTCCTTGGCCAGTTGCTAGCTTGGGTTTCCATGGCAATGCACGTCCACCACTTTGGGGGGCAGAACTTCTGAAGGAGCACTGAAGGGAGGGGTGTGTTTGTTTTGCTGCTGAGTTTGTGTATCATCAGTCTTCCTCCAGGATGCCTTACTCTGCTTTTAATTGATTGGACATAGTTTAGAAAGGCACACGCCTGTAAGTTCCCACAGTGCACACGCAAGTCAAGACAAGAACAAGCCATGAAGTCCAAGGAACTCTGTAGACTTCTAAGATTAAATTTTGTGGTAAGGCATAGATCAGGGAAAGAGTATAAAACCATTTCTAAAGCTTTGAGTGTTCCCAGGAGCATAGTGGCCTCCACCAGAACCCTTCCTGGAGTTGGCCATCTGGCAAAACTCGGTCACGGATCAAGAACCAAACAGATACTAAACTCAACGGCTGGCTTGGAGTTTGCCAAATTACATTTAAAGAACTTTGAGAGCATGAGGAAAATTACTCTCTGGCCTGATGAGACAAATATTTACCCCTTTGAGTAGAATTCCAAGCTATGTATCTGGCAAACGCCAGGCACTGCTCACCACCTAGTTAATACCATCCCTACAGAGAAGCGTGGTGGTGGCGGCATCATGCCATGTGGGTGCTTCTCAGTGGCAAGGACAGGAAAACTGGACAGTAAGGACAAATGCAGCCAACTACTCCAGAGTACATGTGACCTGAGACTGGGGTGGCAGTTCACCTCTCCACGTGAAAATGATCCAAACCATGCAGCAAGTCAACACTGGAGTGGTCTCTGTCCTTAAAAGGCCCAGCCAAAGCCCAAACTCAAAGCCCATAACATCTGTGGAGAAACCTGAAGATAGCAGTTCACAGACGCCTTACTCTGATGGAGCTTGAGAGGAGAGTGGGCAAAAATATAAGTTTTATCCATTTCAAATGAAGTCTACAACACATTTAAGTGTGCAAATAGTGAAGGGGTCTGAATACTTTCTGTGCATCACTTTAATTTCTATGTTTTGGTTTTAGTCAAAAAATGAGGGCTAATGGAAAGTTTAAGGGGTCTTTACTCTAATATCTTTTCTGCAGTAAGCTCATTTGAAGCATGAAACATGCAAATCAAATGTGTTTTAATCTTTAGACATCTGATAGCAGAAACAAGCAGGTGTAATTTAAATTCCACAGAATAACTGTGAGGGCTTTAAAGGTAGAAGGTTGAAGACTGGAGCTGAGGGAGAGGCTCATCATCACAGTTAAGAGTCTACTATGATCAAATGGCTGCATGATACTACTTAGCACTTATCCCCCCTTGCTCTAGCCCTGCATCTGTAGAAGCCACACACACACACACACACACACACACTTGACCTATGTGACACTTGCCTTCATTGGCTCCTTTCTATGGCTAATCCTCCCCCTTGGAAAATGTTCACTGCTCTCTCTCTCTCACTGTTTCCCTTCCTCTCTCATCCAGTTCCTCTGTTAATTCAGTTCAATTCAAATCTGCTGTGCTGGCATAACATTAAAGAAAAGTGTGTTTCAATGACGGATCAATCCAACAATTATTACAGGACTTGACAGATGAATAATAACCATTGAACAAAAGACAGTTAATATTAGTGTTACCTTCTTTGTGTAAAACAGTAAACGCCTAGTTTAATACGTGATACATAAAAACCATGTTTGACCTCTTAGATCCAGAGGCTCAGCAGAAGAAGCTTGAGCTAAACCTTTAATGATATCCTGCGCACCAGAACAGATGATTACAATCAGTTAGATAAACACACTCAGAGCGCTCTGGCTTTGGCTTCTCATTCTGAGCGCTGACTGTTACTAACGTGCCTTTTGTTTTCACTTGTCGAGAGCCACACACACACACCAGGGGAATAAAACTTGGGAAGTGAATAGAGATAATAAACTTAGTGAGGGGGAGAAAGCTCAGGCATCTGGAGGTGGGAAATTGTTTTATTTATATATTTATTTATTTATTAATTTACTTATTTACTCTGGCAATGTGAGAACAACTTAGTGGCATATAGTTAATGTTCTTTTCCAAAGGATATGGGCACTTTTTTCCTGGAGGATTTGTCTGTGTTATCTGTGTGAACAGGCACATTTAGGTAGGCTACGGGTAAATAAAGTAAATCTTTGGGTAAGTTCTGGTCATATTGGTTTGTTTCCCCATATATGTACAGGTGAAGGGGATAAAGGCACATTTCCATTTCCACAAGCACATTGGGGATAAGCATACAATTTCACAATAATTCTGGGTAAAGAACAGTGATGGTAAAACTTCATTTGTGTAATATCCTGTGGATGTATAAAAATGTCTATTTGCACATTTTAACACTGATGAAGCTGCAGGTTTATGTCTAAGTTCCGTTTTCTGGCTTTAACCAAATTAAAGGAGTATTCCAGTGATTTAATATTATACTGAAAAGTTGGGGGACTCCGACATTTACAAAAAAAAAGCAAAAAACAAACTCCTAAATATAAGTCAAGCACCAACAATGAGTCAATAGCATCTTTTGTTAGCGTTCTAAATGCCCACTGCTCTTAAACCCCACCCCTCCAGTTCACAATGCAAACTTTTTGCTTAAAATTTTACATGTGGTTACCCTGATGACATCACTGTGACATCATCAGGGTTACTTTTCCAATACCCCTCGTGATGATTTAACTTAAATTCATGTGAAAAACCTTTAGAGCGGACCTTTGTATCAATCAACATGAAGCACCCGGGTAGTCCCTGGTCCCCCTCTCTGACAGGATCAGGTGAAACATTAGGGCACATGGAGGCTCGTGCCGTGAGCATTCACACACACACATTAAGACGTACAGGTTCATTTCACACAAGTTCTGCCGTTTTTTTTTTTTTCCTCAAACTTACCGACTCGTCCGTCTGCTCCTGCTCGTAGTAATCATGATAGTCGCTGTGGCTGAAGTCGCTGGCGAGGTTGGTGTAGAGAAGATATGCCAATAAAAGAGATATTCCCAGTAGGTGCATGTTTCTAGTCCTCAAGTGCTTATGATCCGAGAACCATAGAAATGGGTATTTAAAAAAAAAACCCTCCCCGGTGCCTGCGCTCTCCTCTTCTTCCGCCGCTGATAACACTATTTCATTAAGTCTCTCTCTCTCTCTCTCTCTCTCTCTCTCTCCTCTCTCTCTCTCTCTCTCTCTCTCTCTCTCTTCTTTGTCTTTCTGTCAAGGTCCAGTATTCCAGTATGAACCCCGCTGTGAAAGTAAGCCCGGTCATATGGAAACAGATAAATCCGGTCAGGGGAGTCCGTTGCGTCAATTCGAACCGTTAAGGTGAAAAATTAAAGGAAAACGGGCCATGTACTTTCAAAATAAAAGCCTACAACTGGTTACCTTTCTGAGGGGACATCTATAAAAGTGCATAGAGTAGGCTAATCGATATTTTCTACTGACCTCTGTCGCCAAATGATAGGAATTGCATCAAATGACTAATATATCTGGTGCTCATATAATAAGATCTGGTGACTCTGGAGATACCATAGCCTCAAACTGAGCCCATTTAAATAGATAGTTCTGCGCAATAGTAAGCAAATAATAATTCATTACAGTTACAATTTGCCACTCATTTTAACATTTTTGCTCTCTTCTTCTCTGGGTCCCTTGGTTTTCGCGATGAAGATTTCATGATGAAAGACATTTGGATAGATCATTAAGTGCAGACTATTTTTTCACTCTCGCATCTGTTAAGTAATATACTTTTCTGTATAGAACAAAATATTTTTTTTGTAAACAACATTACGCTTTG
>BRZM01000013.1:3703590-3826090 GCA_033238685.1 Lates japonicus | reverse complement strand
ATTACTGTTCTCCTCTCTCCTCTGATCTCTCTCTCTCTCACACACACACACAGTGCCTGGAGAAGCATGTGTCAGTGGGAGATAAGGCTCCTTTGTTGCAGCTAGTTGACTCTTAAGGCCTGTAATTACACTGGGCCCGAGGCAGATGGTGGCCTAACTAATAGCTGAGTGTGTGTTTGTGTTTGGATCCTGAGCATGTGTGTGTGTGTGTGTGTGTCACTTTAAAGACAATCTCACTAGATAACTCCACCAGTACTGTAGTTTTATTAATTTATTATGTTATAAAACATGACAGTCGGCTGTCGTGTTAACCGGTTGTTAAACTCCACCACAAAATTTGATTGGAAAGATTAGTTTGTTCATTTGGGAACAAGCACTGCCCACAGTTTGTGGAAGTCACAGAAACAATCATCTCTAGATCAATCCTTTCTTCTAAAACATTACCAAGACTAATCCAGTATTGACCTTGTGGACTTGTTTTTTAATTATGTTCTTTTTGCAACAACAGGATAGCCCATTAAAATGCTACACAGGTAATCTATGTTCATGGTTAAACTCCATATTACACAAATTTACATAAAATTTGGTAGCATGAATTCTGGTGGGAATTCTCATATCATTACCACTTGATAGGCTAAATCAATGACCATAGTTGCTGGTCCTGTTCCTCTCAATGACATAAAGGAGTGGGCCCAGATATCATCAAAAAAGTTTTCATTATTGAAACATCAGATATTTCAGTTATCAGGGCCCAATCAGACTCATAAAAAGTCCAAGTCTGATTAAACAAAATGCAAAAGCTTCTTAAATACTCCTTACCAGTATTGTGAAGTCCAGTATATGAATAATGACTCTTTTCCCTCATTCACAGTTCCAAAAATTGCAGCCATCTCGATCTCTTGGGGTTATCATTACCCACGTTCGCATGGCGTCAGAGCAAGTCAGGATGGAGCTAAGCAGAAATCTAGCCAACATTAGGTGACAGCGAGTCTGTGGTGATCGATTTTACGCAGTGTCTGGCTCATCAGGATCAAGTATAAATGAGGTGGCTGCCGAGGTGAGCAAGCGCTGCCAGCTGCTGCGGTTGAATGTGGATCCTGTCGCTGTTTGATCCTCAGTTTATCACTTTTTGATATCGCTTTGTCATTTTACTCTGCAACCATTGTGACTTGAAATGTGGCAAAGTAGCGTCTGAGAAAAAATTAACTGTTGATTTTGGAGGAAAAATCAGCGTTCCTCAAAGTACCACGTATATACAAAGATGATGAATTTAGCTGATTCCTTGCTTGTTTTAGGGAGTAGCCTGAGGCAGGGGGGTGGCTAAGTGAAACCTCTTCCATGAGGACTTAATTACTGACTAAATGTACTGGATTTTAACCAGTGCACATATTAGGTGAGGACAAATTGGCTTAGTTAGACTGCTTGCTGTTAGAGTAAAACATGTTTCTGTCTCCTGCATCTGCCCCCAGCTCTTTATTATATAAACAACAAATCACTCAGCTCAGCACGACCTCTTGGTGGGCTATTAATTATATCTTTCTACAAAACAAAGTACATGCAAACACTAATAGTTCAGACCCCCCACAAATAGCAGGTTAAGGTTGTATGCACCAGGAACCAATCTCTCTCTCTCTCTCCCTCCAAGCATACGTGTGTGTGTGTGTGTGTATGTATTCCCCATCCCTCTCAGTGTTTGTGTGTGTTCCCTAATTGGAATGCAATGCCTTTGGTCGTGCAATCACAGACGTCTGTGGAATTTGAGCTGATATGAAAATAATTGCTTCGCTTTGGCTTGGTCAGACGCTGTAACAAGCGATGTGTTTTCACAGAGTCAGAGATGTAAGACAATATGCCCTGATGTTTACACTCAAGCTTGTTATAACCTACTTACACGATGTTTTTCACACAGTCTGCCACAATGTACTTCAACTTACAGCTAAAGTTCTCATTTTGTGTCGGCCACTGTGTTCTGCGTTCTATGCTCTACCATTGGAGGGAATTGACAAAAGTCTGAGTGTGTGACAGGGATGGAACTGTGCGTGTGCTTGTGTGCTGTGTGCGTGTGTGACTTGTATGTTTGGCTAAAATGGAGACATGTAAATCCCTGATTAGCTCTCTCACATAAACTTCCTTCACTGACTGATCACACAGAGTGGTGGAGGGGATTTGACGTGTGTGTGTGTGTGTGTAAAAAAGCTTAAAAGTCTGACCCCACTAACCTGCTAACCTGCTCAGAATTTTATTTGTATGTGATCCTGAGACATACTTTGAACTAGAACACACATTAAAGTTTAGAGCCCGAAGGTTTTTTTAAATTATGTAACAGTAAAGTTGAAATGTTTCAGCAATGTCCTGCACTCAGTTGAACGATGGTTTCAACAAGAATTTCACCATAAGTGGGTGGATGTCACATGCTGATGTAAATGTAGGATCCTTAGGCAAGAGAAAGATATGGAACGTTAACTGAAATGTCACTGATAAAATATATTTTGCTCGTTAGTCTGGAGCCCTGAAATCTTCTGAAGACTTTTAGGTTAGTAATAATGCATGACATGGTGTCTCATCATAGATAGGGTTGAAATGGAGTCTGGAATGACCATTGTGGCATTTCCTCTGTCACGTCCATTGGTTTCCTTCTTGTTTATCCAGTTTTATATGTTTATAACCAGCCATCAGAGAAAAAAAAGGCCATGTTTTTCGTTCTGTTTTTTGTTTAGTTTTCTTTTACATATTTCTTTTTTTACGGCATAAATTCTACATTCAATTTCGGATGTTATTTTTTCCAGTTTCAGACTTTTGGCCCACTTCTGGTGTAGGTGAGAGTAATAGGAATGGGCATGGACTTGTGAATGACTGCAATCAAAGTCAAATTAAAATCACGTTGCTCTCAGGAAATACCAGAACTAGAGTTAGTATTACTGTAAATTTCCTGTGCCTCATATTTAGGTGATTGGCATGTGGTTTTAGACCTCACATCACACCAGTCCTGGTTCAAGAGCAATCAATGACACATTAAGTCAAATGGCACAGTTTAACAATGACAGAATTGTGAGCACGTTATTAGCAGTTAGCTCAAAGCACTAAAATACAGCCTCACCAAGTTGCTAGCACAACTATGATTACTCCCTTAAGACAAAACGGCAGGTTCTTTTAGGAACAGCTGTTTCATCATTTCTCTTGATAATCGATGTGAGTGTCCTCCTATATATATCCACTCATTGTCAGCAATCCATTTGTAGTTATCGCAACATTTGGGTTGTAGACATTTGCCTATACTCTCCTGAGACAATTACACCATAAATACCTGATAAAGACATTCCTGAAGTGAGAGAGGCAATATATCCCAGGATCCACAGAAAACTAAAACACTGAATAAACCTGTTGATTAAAATAAGCAAATGTAATCAACAAGCGATGTTCAAATGACAATATAATATTTTGTTATATTTCTCTCACACAGTGTGTGTGGTTTTGAATTATAGAATATGTTTGTTACTTTAAGCTACAACATAGGCCAGAGGGAAACAAAATCCACATTAAGAACCATGTTGAACCTTAATCCAGCTAACAGAAAGTTGTATGAGGCTACAAGGCTTATGGAAGTTTATTGAATATGGTGCAACAAAAACAAAATGAAATTAAAAAATCATATTTCGACATATGACAAAATACAAACACACATGACCAACATGCACACTGCATGTTGCATGTGTATGTGTTAATCAGGCTTTTTCCCAGGCTCGTGTTTGCCAGGTCCTGGCAGAGTAATCTTGTGGGAGAAACCATTTACACACACACACACATTCATTCCTGTGTTCCCTAAATGGGGATAAACCCTGGGTCTTTAGTCTTTCTGGGTCAAACACCCTCAGTTCTCGTTCTCTGTCTCAGCTGCTTTTCTGAGGACAACAAAGTATATTTGTAAAGTTGAATAAGGAGGCCACCAATAGTCAGACTCATAGCAGGTTAATCAGGAATGATCATCAATATGTTTACATTAATTCTGAGAATCTACAAATAACACCAGTGACATCTCGTGTGAAGATGATATTTATGCTATATTTAATTTAAAAAAGACAACTTTTATGTCACTCTTACCCCTTACAAAAGACAGCTTTCTATCAAAAGAAAGGTGAGCATAACTAATACAGTTTAAGCTTAAGTTCATATCAGCATATCAGCCAGGAATCTATCTTGGACCATATTTGCATTGTATAACATAAATTAATCGATATATATACAGTATATGAAGAGATACACCTGAGAAGCAAAGGCCAAGAGAATAAATGGCCTGTTCTCCATTGACCCATCCAGGGTGTACTCCCAGCTACAAGGGAATAGTAACACAAGAACAGACCCTCCTAGACCTGTCACTGAGCAATCCTGGAATGACATATGGGAGAAAAGGGCATCAAACAACATCAATGCTAAGTGGCTGGTGGACCTAAGAACGGACCACAGCAACTTCCCCGAACAAGAACCAGTCAGCATCACAAAGACAGACATCTAACAGCGAGTCAGACACCACATCACTGTTCTTTGATTACATTCATATTTGGGCCCAGTGTTGGCCTTGACAACACTGTGTCACAATCTGATTGAATTTGTGTTGTTTGGACTGGGCCTTAGTGAGCACTTCATTCTGCAGGTTTAACCTAGCGAGCCTCTGTTTGGGACTAGGGTTAGAGTTAGTTGGGTACAGCTAAATCAGCATCATTCAACATCATTCTTGGTCTCTATCCAGGTATTCTGTATACAGTGCTTCATATTGTCTAGAAACCCAGTGAAAATACTAGCAGGTATGTGCATGTGTATCCAAAGCCTGATATATCTTACATCTCATACAATGTGTATAAATTGTAGCCTTTGGAGATTTTTCCTGCATAGACTAGAATAAAGTATTTCATGGTGGTTCAGTCATTAAGGAGATAAAAACCATGGATGACTTCTTCCAGATCTGCAAATTAAAGGAGTGGCCTGATCTAGGTTAAATGTCTCATTTAGAAAAAGAGAGATTACTCAAAGGGCCCTCTGATTTGAAAAGTACGCCTAGATTACGAGTCACTTTTTTAACCTTATCTGTCAGTGTTGACAGGAAACAAGACAATAGTAAGGTCACCCTTGTTGCTGGTTTAATATTTGTTTTCCATTTGATTTTTAAGGTTGTTAACAGACTTTTTACAGACTGTCAGATGGATCCTCATGTAACTGCAGAGAATGTTAATTACATGCTAATTGTTATTTAATCAATGAACAATACACCAGAGACATCAGAAAGGCAGAAAATGTAAAATATACGAAACTGCAAAGTCAAAATAATGTTGCTCTTGTCCCTTTGTTGTGTTTTGAGTGACTTTTTCCTTTAAAGTTCAGAAACAGATGAAACTTGTCACCAGTGGGAGGAAATGTGGAAGTGACACACCGACAACAGGAAAAAAAAAATCCAGGAATTCAAGGAATTCCCTCTGACATATGGAGGTGTCACAGTGGAGATGCAGTAAATTTATTCTGTTTGTGTGAGTGAGTGTGTTTGTACATGTATGGAATGCTGTTTACACTGTTTTGTCATGCGTGACACAATGAGTGACATTGGAACCATTAACAAGAAAACTCACCAACAAACAACACCTGCTCTGTGTGTGAGAGAGTGTTGAAGACAATGCCAGAAAAACACCTGCTGTCTTTATGACCAGCAAACATATCCTGTTGCCCCTCAGAGATGCAAGTTAAATTCCCCATGTACTGTCAAAACACAAATATGCTCAGGCTGAATACATGTCAACACAAAAAGAAAGATATTTTTGGACTAAAGACTGCCAGCAGGGTGGAATGCATTCCATGTTATCAACCTGACAAGATACAATTTTCTGTAAATGCTACGGAGGGTTTCTTTCCACTTCTGTATTATTTGATCACTTGGAAGTGAAGGTGCATATCCACTTAACCAAAGAGTGGTTAGGGTAAATGAGCAACTATGTCCCTGCTTCCTAAGCTGTTTAAGTTGGTATTATTACCTGCTGTGTTACCAAGATCTCCTAAAGAGTTTTTGTTGTATATCATTATGCTTAAATACCTCATTTAAAGTGAAGAAGCTGGAGTTTCCAGTGTCTACTTGAATCCAACATTTCGGTCTTTCAATAGATGCCTATTGTTTTTAAGCACAGGTAAACAGACTTGTAACCTTCCTTATGGAAACATGAAACAAACAGAAATGTCATATGTCCATAATTTTAGATGTGGTTTTCCATTGTGTTAGGGTGCCACAGTGGTGCAGTGGTTAGCAGTGTCGCCTAACAGCAAGAAGTTTCTGGGTTCAACCCTCTGTGCCTGCGTGGTTTCTCTCCAGGTACTCTGGCTTCCTCCCACAGTCCAAAGACTCACAGGTTTGGTGTCCAGTGTCAGCTGGGATTGGCTGATATAGATAATGGGTGGATGGATGGATTTTAGGATTGACTGAAGTGCAGTGGTTTAATAGCACCCAAATGGTGAATCATATGGTGTTTAATTAGTCTCAAAGCCCATTCACGTGTGTGTGTGTATATGATACAAGTGCAAAGAACAGTATGGAGTGAGTTAAAGCATTTCTGCTGAACACTCATCAAGGTTATTTTTGAGACTTTGGATGCCACAGGACAATTTCTGCTCCTGTGATTGGTTACTTTGTAATACTGACCATGACCATGAAAAGAGTAATGTTAATGGCTGACAGCTCTCCCTGTGGCAGTTGCTATGTAATTAATGTATTTAGTATATGTAGCTAAATTGTATTTTGATGCTCTGATAACATTGTTTTTCAAACTTTCATGCCAGTAAAGCCCCTTTGAGTTTGAATTTGCCAGCACTGACCTTAAAGGTATACTATGCAGGATTTTCCTAAAAAGCAATATATACCCTCATATAAAAATACTCCCACTCAATCATCACATGTGACTCACCAGAAGTGTGTGGCGGTGTATTTATCTGCAGAGACCCTGCCCCCTGTCTGTATTTTCTTCTTTGTGTGTGTAAGTTTAAATAGATTGTCTTTAACTTTGACCCTGGAAGAGATGCAGGAAACTGATGCAGGAAAAGACAGGACGTCAACCGGGACCCCCCGATACTAAAATAGGAGAGACGCTGGCCAGGGCGGTCAACTTACAGGAACAGCTGAGACATCGACAGGACCGGGTTAATTATAATTAACATACTTACAGGAGAGAGCTGGGGCTGGCTTCCCTGCCATCAGCAACGGAGCCACTGTCTCAAGACTGCATGCATTTTAAGAAAACTCTGATATTTTGGCCTGACATCTGTCCATCTATGATTCTACAGAGACTTATAAAGCTTGTATGAGCTTTTATTCCACTTAGTGTGACGAGTTGTCAACCTGTCTCCTCTGCTCAGTGTGTATGTATGGGGAAAATGGTGTTAAACACCTTTTCTTACTGTGTAGTGTTACTGTGTTGTGTAAAATATACATAGGCTCACTCATTAGCAAACAGTATTGTGTTATCTAGAAGAAGATACAGTATAAAAGAGGGGAATTGAATTTTACAGGTGTGCCTTCTGCAGACAAGCCACAGCCACAAACCAAGGATTTGTTTGTCCTCCACTTCATTGTATGATTCAAAGGATCGTCAAGAAATGAGATTGGACAACAAATGTACCTTTGTCAAATACAAAGCTGTGGACAACATCTTTTGTCATCCAATGATGAAAAAACTAACGTTATAAATGAATGTAATAAATAACATACAGACGTAGGTGGATCATACATAACTAATCTTCAGTGTCTCGTGAGGAACGAAGTAATCATGTGACATTTTAATAACATGGTAAAAACCAGGTGTGTGTACAGGTATGTGAATTTCAAATGTTGACTGTTATCCCCTGTTCAACACAGCTACATTACCTACCGGAACAGAGGCGTACCTAATAATAAACTATCACATTCAACAGTTAAATTCCTGCTAATGTAAGACAATCTCAGAGTGACCTTGATTAGTTCCATTCATTTATGTTATTTTTGTTCTTTGTTTGCTTTGTTTTCCAGTGTGGACAGCTGGCAAACCAGTGACATCACAGTGTTAGAAATATGAGTAAGTATGTGGAACATGTTCCTCAGCCTCTTGAGTCACCAGAATAAATGAGCTTTATTGTTTTTTTATGCAGCAAAACAAAGGTTTTCAAGGTTTTCTTTGAGTGTGCCCATTAGGAATTTCTACGCTTTGATGACTGCTTTATATTTTGTCCTGCGAGACAATGGGAATCAGTGTTTGAGGCCTGGCTCATACAATGTTATCATAGGAAATATCACTGGACACAGAAGCAGTATCTCAGTGAGACGTATTGGTGTGCCACTTCCCTTGCACTTGGTTTCAGACACTAGTGCAATTCTAGCATTCTAGAGAGGTGAATCATCCACAGTAACAACAATGGCACATTTCTCAGGTTCCTCGGTGCATGAAAACATGAATGCCACTGGGATTCTTGTATAATTATTCTCAGACCTGGTGACCAGAGCAATTTATGTCATTGTGTCTTCAAAAGCAGCACTGATGGTGCAAAATGGTCCTGTACTGAGGTGCTTGTGAAGTGCTGCTTGATGTGTGAGTTGGCTTTGAGCAGTGCTAAAACAGTGGCACTGAGTCAGTGCCAGTTGATTAGCTAAGTAACAATATGGTCATTCAGGGGCCAGAATCAGCTGATTTTATGTAGCATTTATTTGACTCTGTTGTCAGGTAGAAAACCTTACCTATCCTTGATTAGGAAACTTGCACAATAGACTTTTTTTTTCTTTTTTTTTTTGACACCAGACAGGAGAATGGATTTGGGGGTTCTGACAGAAAATAAGCTGTTAAGAAACAGAAGTTAGTATAATTTTGAACATTTCAAACCAGAGGCTTGAACTGCTGCTCAGCCAAGGAAAGGTCACGAAAGGACATTTTGAAAACTGAGACATTTTAACAGCAGTCAACCGCAGCTTGGCTGTTCTAAAGTATAAACCATACAAAAACAAAAGGTTTTTAACACATTTCTTGGATCGTGACATTTTGCCAACCCTCACAGTGGTACACATGCACACACATCTTAATATCTTTCAGTTCTGAACAGATCTCATCTAACTTGTGGGGGAAAAAAACATGAAATTTAATCATGATGATCATTTTAATGCAGAATCACCTAAACTAAAATTGGGCTTTTCAAGCTTTATTGTTTCAGAGCCAAAACGTTTTTATTTCAAATATCACATAATGTTGCTTTAATGTTATTTTATAAAAAGATTTCTACCTTTTTCACTCCCAGAGGCCTCGTTATCATAGCCTAGGTTAATTAGACAATGTTAGGCTGCCACCTACTGGTCATATTTGATTAAGAGAAGTTTTTTCTGCATCTTCGTCCTCATTTAAAGTTCAGTATGTAATAATACGGTAATATTTAACTGTTTAAACATTCTTGCTTATGTGTCAATAATGATATTTTCAATGTGTGCAAAAGTGCAGCATAAGCAACAAATCCTACTTCACTAAATACACAGAAGACGCTAAAAAAATGATAAGAATTAGACATTTAAAAATTCTACTCAGTGTCTCAGGTGAGGATAAGATATTCTTAATCGTGTCTGTATGCTCAGTTCTGCTTATTTACTGTGTTGGACTATTGTCCAAAGTCTAGTACATGTGAAGACAGTTTTGGCCATTTTTGCTTAAAGATCTACCATACGTTTTAAGGCGTTTGAAAAAAAAATATACCGTATGCAACAAAAATATATTGATTATCATCAATTTACTTTTCCTGCCTAAAACCATTGCACAGTAGCAATATTCTTTTTTTTTTTTTTTTTTTTTTTTTTGTCCCCTCTCCGACTGCGCGACCGCCTTGCGCACACCCGGAAAAATATAACCCCACGTGTTGAGTAGTCGCATGGGGGTTGAGAACCTATGGATGGAGGTAGTTTAGCTGCGTCAAGTTTACGGGCAGAAACGATTGCTACCGGAAATAGTCATTTGCCTTCAAAATAATATAGGAATAATCCGGTGTATGGATGTACAAGTTTTTAATGGGTGATTAAATTACACAGAATCCAGGGAAATGGCTGCAGCAAAGTCTCAGATCATGTTGGCCTATGGAAATGACTAAGCTATGTTACCATGCCTAGTTTGATTCATAATATCTCCATGGGTGGTGGATACCTCAATTATTTGATTAATGTCCAAACATGAGAACATAAGAATCTGAGACCATATCTAATTTGACACAGAATGGCCATAATGTGATTTTCAACAGATTTGGATTTGTGTATGTGTGAGTGTGTATATGATTATATAATACATTTACAATGTGATTTGAATTTTTAGAATTACATAAGAAGCATATTTTCTTATTGTCTTGTTAAATAACTGCCTATAACTACCCAATATGTGATGCAGGCTGCTGGCATGAAAACAGGCAAAGTAAAAATCAAGTGTATTTTTACATCTGGTATAACTAGTATAACGTCTGTTTTGGTTGTAGTTTTAACTAATGTAACGCCATCATTGATCGGGCTTGTATTTTGAAGGTTGATAACGGAAGTAACCTGTCCATTTTGGTGAAGTAGACGAGGTCCGGAGTTAACTGAGGTTCCCCGCGACACGGATTCAGTAGCTTCACCGACATACAGGTATTCTTTCAACACGCCCAATGTTACTTTGCTTACTGACTGTTTATATAATTTGTTGGGAAAAAGTCTCCGGGTTCACACAGGCTCGCGGCTTTTGAAGACGTGTCGTGAATTAGATTTAACACTGTTAGCTTTGGTTAGCTTTCTAGCTAATTAGCCAACTGACGCTAGCGCACATGTAAATAACTGTTTCGTGTTTGTGTTTTCTTAGTTTTCCGGTCGTTTCTCTGATTTGTCCGTCACTTTCGCTGGTGTTGTTCTCAGAAATTATGTTTAGTGGTCGCAGAAGTCAGACGGAGATGATGACAGACATGGCAGATTGTTTAAATGGGACTGTTGTGTATATAAACCAAGTATTCAAGTGTCTCTATTGATTCTACATTGATAGTGTTATCTGCTCGTTCCATGGCGTCATGTATAGGTGCCGTTTTATATTACCAAACACTGTACCATCATGTCATGCAGCTAACTATTATTTCGATTATAAATTATTCAGATAGTTATCTATTCAACCTATTGATTTATCGTTTGGATTTCCAGCATACTTTTCCAGACCCCAAGTTTACTTTCAGATAAGACTTGGTAAATCAGAAGATACTGACGTTTGAGGAAATTAAACCAGCACATTTTTTGGCGTCTTTGCTTGAACTAGTTGCTTCAGCTTTATTCTAAAAACTCTAGATATCACTCTATAGAAATTGTGCACCAATACAATTTATGCTCATGCTCTTATACAACATTTTCTAAATAATTTGGTATCTTTAAACCTTTACTAGCTGTTAAGATAATGTTTTGTCATTGTAGCTAAGCTTTGCTAAGGGGTTTAGCAGGACCTGTACTATATAGTTCAGGTGTGTACTTGTAGAAACAGGTTCTCCTTATTCCTACAGACTTCGATTAAAGTGTAAGTCTCAAATAAAAGATTTGGTTTGATTTTTTAAAAATGTGCCAACATTGGAGAACACCTGCTGTCTTTAAGGTTTTACAATGTCCATAACATTTCAGATGGATGAAAAACTATCAGAGGAAAATGGACAGACGGTACCAACACACCGGGAGGAAGAGGAGGAGATGGAGGTTACTGTGGCAACACAATTAGAGAGTGTTACTGTGACCCCTGACAACGCAGACCTGTCTTCACACACCGAAACACAACCGGAGGAGAAAGGAGCTGTACATACAGACTCAACAGCAGCAGCGCTTTCTTTAGACAGTGTGTGTAAGACAGAGGACGATGATGACGACGAAGACGATGACTCAGAGGATTCAGACAGGTATTTACACACACATACACAACAATTTGACAAAAGGCTTGTTATTAATGTTTTTAACCCAGGAACCAGAAAGGAACTGAATAAGTAACTCTGATGCTCCTCTTCTCTTTTCCTCAGTGACAGCTCTTCCTCTTCCTCCTCATCGTCCTCTTCCTCCTCATCCTCTTCCTCTCCCTCTGCCCCCATATTTGAGGAAGACGATGACGAGGGTTTCAGCCAACCAGCCCCCATCAAAAGCAGAGATGAAGTCCTGCTCGAGGTTAGTCTGCGATCACGTGTTTGTGTGTGTTCTATAAGAACGGCCAAGGATGAGGACTGTGTGCTCTGGAATTCCTGTTCTTCCTCCATGTTGAAGAGGACAGAGGGACAGTAATATGGGTTGTGTTAGTGGATTGAACTTATGAATTGCTGTGGATCAGTAATGTCCTGCTTCCCCTGCACTGTTTAACCTGCTTGTCCACTGTACAGAATGTGTGTGTGTGTGTTTTTTTTTTGTTTTTTTTCATTGCTCACAGGTGGTGCTGTTTGGTGTTAGGCAACTTAAACATTTGCTATTCAGCTTCTACTTCAGCAGGTTCATTCTGAACAACAATGTTACACCTTGTTCATAGTCAGATATTTCTTATATTATTTTTGCACTAATTTTATTGGTGTAAGAATTCCTTAAACATCTTAGCTATTATTTACTTTGCATTATACCACACCAGATTGTGTAGAATTGTTTAAATTTTTCTCCTGCAACCCTCATGATGAGAAATGTAGGATAAGATTGCACAGGGCCTTTGTTTGTCTTTACAAAAAAAAAAGCCATTACAAAATGCACTGACATCTTATCAGACACATTTATTCTTCAGCTTCATTGTCTTGTTTGTTTTCCTGTTTGCAGGGAATCTTTAACCTTTATGAACAGATTTACTGTTGACACCATCAGACCACAAGCTAAAATGTGGGGTTCTTTGCATGTAGGAGCTGCCTGCGGTAGAGGACTTGTGTGTATCGTTACCAGAGGATGCAGAACTGCAGCCTGTAGGGACCATCTCCAGTATTCTACAGCAGCTTGGTATGTATACACGCAAACTCACACTAAGGTCACATCTCAACCTTTGCTGTCTGGTTTCTAAAGAACTGTTTTTCCCCACAAGTGGAGATATTTTGTAAGCTCTGTCTTCAACCACTCTTTCTGTCTGTAGTTATCATCCAGTCTCTGAAAGACACGCCCCCTCTGACTGATGACAGCATCATCTTTAAATCTGATAGGTTGGCTGTGGGCAAGGTGGGTGAACCAGCAGAAACCTGACTGTCTGTTAGGCTACCTCTACTTTTTCATTTTTTTTCTTTGTGTGCTTTATGTTTAAGTGTTCTCTGTTATCTGCTTGTGTCCTGTTGGTCTCCACATGGAACTAATGTTGTGTTGTTTTGTGTGTCTCAGGTGTTTGAGGTGTTTGGTCCGGTGTCCAGTCCGCTGTATATTGTACGTTTGAGCTCTGTGGAGCAGATAAGCAGCAAGGGGCTGACAGAGGGACTGACTGTTTATTATACACCGGCAATCAAAGAGTACACAGGATACATCCTCACACAACAGCTTAGACTGTAAGTAAACGCACACACTCACAAAGAGATAGCATAGAGCATGTTAGATCAGCATGATAATTAGTTATATGGTTTGTTTGTTAATGCGTTGTCACCTCTGATGTGATGTACTGACATTTATTTATGACCAATGGTGGTCAGTATGTTGTAGTGACAGTGTTTTTCTTCAGTTTAAAGGGATCAGATGCATCCTGGAAGAACGATCAAGAACCACCAGAAGAGGTAAGCACAAAGACAGAAATGTGAACATGCCAGGTGAAGCATGTTGAGACACCGCTGTATGATCAAACAAAGCTATAACTGCTGTCAAACAAAGACAAAGAGGTAACCTCTGATGTGTCTAATAGAAACAAATGTTTTTGTTTTAACTCGTTTTTTTAACCAGTTTGATGAAAAGGTTACTGGTACAGTTAAGTGGCGACTATGAAACTTTCTATAGGGGGAGGCTAAACTGGCTGTATGTCAGCAAGAAAAACAAATGGAGGGCAGGGCAGGTCAGGAGGCTGCCTCAGTGCTTGCTACAACTTACTTATTAATACATATGTAAAAGTAAACGTGCTCTATGCAATAATGAAAATGTTTGTCTGTCTCTCACTCTCTTGTTTTCCAGGCTTTAGATTATAGTGATGATGAGAAAGAACAGGAGGCAAAGAGGAAAGTGAAAAACCTAAAAAAGAAACGGGACCATAATAATACAGGTACTCACAAACATGTATATTCTGTATGATAATAAGATAAGATAATCACTGAAAACAGTCAAGATTAGTCCTAGTCCCTGCAGGAACAGAACTCTCTAAATGTATATGTGATATGTTTGTAAAACGTTTAAACCAGCCAGAATCAAAGAAGTCTAAAGTTGAAAGTCTTCACAGTAGATGTTTCATCTCCTTTTCTCCCTCCAGATAATTCTGCCAACATTACCCAGAGCACCTTGCAGCAGCAGCAGCAGCAGCAACAACAACAACAGCAGCAGCAGCGTGATACCAGGGGCTTCCCACCAAGACATGCAGGGCCTTCATTCAGGCACCAGAACCCAAGGAACAAACAACCACCGTTCAGACACACACACACACGCCCACCACCTGCACACATAAGTGCACCTCCCATGTACCTCCCACCTCTCTGTCCTTACCCTCCTCCACCTCCTCATCATTTCCCCCCACCCAGCTTCGCTCTCTACCCTCCTCCTCCTCCTCCTCCTCCATCTTTCTTCAATCCATCTTTCTCTTCTCCTCTCTGGCCACCAAACTCTGTCCCCTTCTCTGACCTCCCTCCTCCTCCTCCTCCCCCACCTCCTCCTCCTCCACCTCAGTGATGCCCAACACACGCTCTGTACACGTGCACACTCACCAGACTTCCTGTTGGTAAATTTATGTTGTTGTTTTTTTTCTTATTAGAAGACAGCTGGACAAATCATCCACATGTATCAATCCCTGGCTCTGCTTGTTAGCAGTGTTTATTAGGCTGTGCAGTCACTGATAATAGAATATAATATTAACTTTAATGTTGCTGAAGGAGCCAAGTGATGTGCTGTGAGCAACTGCATATTCTGCCACTGCTGTGTTTTTAAGTTTTAAACATTCTTTCCAATAGTTATAATTTATAATTATTTTATTTTTCCTTCCAACTTCATGAACTTATCTTGGAGACAACCAACCACACTGATTTCTTTAATGAAACACTAGCACAGTGTCAAAGACCTTCGAACAAAATGAAGGTATGGTATCATTTTACTGAGCTAGTGGGACTTATGTAAGAACAACAGTGTGTGGAAATGCATCGCTTGGGAAATGAGCTAGTTCCTCTTGGACCAGTTCTGTGGTGTCATGAGAAATTAACAGGCCAATAGTCTGAGGTAACGTCAGTGTCTCGTGGACTTGAAATTAAATACACTGCGTTCGGAAAGTATTCAGACGTCCTCAAGTTTTTTACATTTTGTTATGTTGCATCCTCATGCTAAAAAAATCAATCTAAACTCAATACCACATAATGACAAAACCAAAACAGAAATTTAGTTTTTTCCCCCAAATTTATTGAAAAGGAAAACTGAAATATCACGTTAATATTATTATTCAGACACTTCTGGCACTGTCACAACACTTGGAATTTAGCTCATTTCTTTTCACCGGGCAGCTAGCTCTAGGAAGAGACCTGGTTGTTCCAAACATCTTATGGATACCACTGTACTCTTGAGATCTCTTTTTTTGTAGCCTGCTCCAGATCTGAGCCTCAACACAATCCTGTCTCATGAGTTCTGCAGGCAGTTGCTTTGACCTCATGGCTTGGTTTTTGATTTGATATGCCATGAGACCTTATATAGACAGGTGTGTGCCTCATTGAATTTACCACAGGTAGACTCCAGTCAAAATGTAGAAACATCTAAAAGATGATCTAAACAAATGGGAGGATCTTGAGCTAGATACTTATGTCAATGTGATACATCAGTTTTTCTAAACTTCTGTTTTTGCTTTGTTATTATGTGCTATTAAGTGTAGATTGATGAGGGAGAAAGACTTCTACATAACAAAATGTAAAAAAAGTGAAGGGGTCTGGATACTGTCCACAGGCACTCTATGTTTGAATGTCAGCATGAGGCATCTCAAACAACATGTCCCACGGCTGATTTTTGTGTTGTCATTTGACAGCTAAGTTGACCAACAAGAAATGTGTGGAAAGCTTGGTGAATTCTTTCACATCTGTAGATGTGGTAATTAATTAAGTGCATTCTAAACACATTATTAGTGTATGACAAGTGTTGCCATCAGTGTGTTGAAGGAAATCACAGTCAGCTTGTTATGCATCACAGACTACTCAGTTTCCTTCACACTTTTGGCCAGGTACATGTATGATGCTGTATGTACAGAATGGACACAGTAAGTTAGTGATAATTTGCATTCATTTGATTTTCGGTTAATATTGACCTTTAGAGAAACAAAATAATGGTAGGCAGGCATTGATTTAATTTTTCTTATTCCATTATGGTTGTCATGCATATTTAAATGTCAAACATACACTTACTGTGTGTGTTTTAGTTGCTAAAATGAAATAACACACAGTTAACTTTGAGTCGAGCAGAAAAATATTTTCCAGTCTTTCATTTCAGTTGCAAATAATAAAACAGTTCTACCAATGGAAAAAAAATCACAGTCTATATAATGCTGTAGTTGCAGTTCTATACTCAGGCTTCATTCTTTAAATGTATCCCAGTGTGTGCTGATCTGGTCTCATCTGTAAGTTGTTCCCTACACACAGTTATGTCTGCACAGAGTGGAAGAGTAATATCAGAGAATAAGCAGCAGCGGTTTGTCTAGACATCCCAGACAAATGCTATGGAATTTGTTTAAAATAATATTCTTTGGCTGTGGAAGGGCAATTTCAACTATAAACTGAGTGTGTTTCAATGTGAAAGTGACGGTTTAACTGAACTGAAAACTGCCGACCTTACAAATGTAGACTTGATACCTTTTTTTACTGGCTGAAATTGAGCTCTGTTGTCACTCATGATATTGTATATTTCTATTTTTTTTTAACCAGAATTCTTTATAGATGTCAACATTTGCACCATTTAAAGAATTGCATCAATGGAAAATAAATGTCTCTGTAAGACGTACGTCAGTGTTTTGAGCCACAGTTCTCTTGTGTAAAATGTATTGTGTCACGCTGTTGTGTAAAGCTGCTGCTGTGTTCAGTCTCTAACAACTTTTCTCAACAGGACATTTCTACACACTGAGTGAAAATGAAATCTGGCACAAGACAAAACAACGATTAAACGGGTTAATATTTTACATGATTTGCTGAATCATATTTTAATTATTAATTATTAAGCTGAGATCATATGTTGTCTTCAACTTGGCTTTAAATGCTGAGGCTACAACAAATTGGCAGTCCTAACCAAACCAACCCTACAATGACATCATGGTTTCTTTTTATTTGATTGGCTCATTATGACATCACTCACATGGAAAAAATAGGTTTTTTTATATTTTTCTTTCTTGGATGTAAATTGTAAATTTGTCAAAAGTTCTCTTTGGATGACAATTTGGACTATCTTGAAATAATTTGAGTTACAACAGCAAAAATGAAAATGTAATTTAAATCTGAGTAATTTTAGTTAAATAAACAGTTGTCACTTTACCAAGCTAAAGCTAATATGGTTTAATCCAACTGTCCTGCAGTAGATCCCAACTTTACAAATTTGTTAAAACTGCAGATGTGCTGATCCAGCTGTTGCTTGTGGTGCGTTTGATCTGTACTACATCAAACAGAGAGGTGTTTCTGTTAGTTAGCCTACCTCACGGATTTTTCTTTTTTTTTTTTTTCTTTTTTTTTTACCATATTCTTTAAAATCCACAAAATGAGCTCTAAATCTAGTGGCATGTCTGGAGCTGCTTTCCTTTTTGGAATTTCCAATTCTGTCCTTTCTTTTTCATATGAAACTTATATAAAACTTTAATTTTATCTTACTGACTTTATTTTTTTTTAAATCTCATTGTATAGATCCAAAATTAAGCAAAACAAACTTATAAAAAGAATCACACCAGAAAATGTTTACACACTGATTCTATTCATAAAAAAAATGTTAATCATCAATATCCAAAATATAGAGTTAACAATAAATAACAGCACTTGATAAGAAAATAAAATAGGCAAAAAGAAAAAAAATAGTCCAAATTGTCCATTCAGGGTGAAACATTTGACAGGATTACACTTCCTCTGACACAAGATAGGAGGGCCAGTGAAGTGCTGCACACCATCAGACTGAAAACAGACCTCTGCACTTGTGTGAGCATGGCTGTCTTCTTCAGCAGTGAGTCTGATACCAACATTGAAACTGGTGAATATCAGCAGTTCCCCAGATCTGAACCTGAGGAAGCTGCTAAAGAGAAGACTGACAAACCAAGTAAGCCATCAGGGACAGAGGAGATGATTTAAGTGCTGTTATGTTTTTGTTGTACAGACAGTTGATGTTACGTACCAAGTGTATTTTATGATTCATCAACAGGACAAGAATTGAGCTAATGTTTGTTTTCTTTGTGTGTGTGTGTGTTTTGTCCAGAGTTTAGACATCTCAGGGTGGTTCTGCTGAGCTTTGGGCTGCTGTGTGTTCTTCAAGCCGTTCTTAACATCTCTCTGAGACTTGCTCTGCGTGAGTCTTCTGATAAAGGTAGATAGACTCCAGACTGCACTTTCCCTCTGCTCCACTCAGCGTTTTAGCATCATTTAGCTCATTGTTCTGGTTTTACAGCCCATAGTACTGCTGTTTTGCCTTAGTCTCATCAACATGTGACAAGCAAGTTCTGATAAACCCACTGTACACTGTTGTACCTGCTCGGCACCAAATGTCAGACAGAAAGATAAAGACAAATATTTTACCAGGGCTAAAATGAGAGTAAATATTGGATTTATATTCATCAGGTGGACACTACTCCAAATGGAGGTTTCTCTGTGTCTGTTGCATGTGTAAAGAGACAACTGTTTGCTAACATAATAGCACACAGTTTTAACAAGGTGTTGCAATTATAAGTTGTTCCACTGCTCTCAAGTGGCCAGGAAAGTCTATTAATAATACTTCAAATATAGTAGTATATATATATATGTATCCATTATGTGCACTGTATGTTTAGTTTGTTTGTTTTTTATAGTTGCTAACTCACATTTCTCCAGCACACTTTTTCAAAACTGTTCACACAATTCTTCTTCAAAAAACATGCAGCTCAAAACAGTTAGTGTCACATCCAAAATTCACATCCAATTAAAACACTTCATACGTGAATCAGGATCAACTCTGGTACCAGGCCACTGACAACATTCGTCTTCCAACAAGACTGACCTAAAAACCACTAACAGCAGGTGACATTACAATATGTGTCACTATAATCTTTGCTTGTTTGTTTTGTTTGTTTGTCACGTCATCACACCTGCAATACACCTGAGAATCTTCAGCACATTCATTGTGGCTGGTGGTCAGAAACCAGCCAGACATAAAGAAATGTCTGTCGTAGTGGTCATCAAGAAATGAGAACAGGCCTCAATGTCGAATGTTCAAATTAGTTTATGCATTTTATTTATTTATTTTCTAAATTAGATTTTTTGCTTACATGTAGATGTAGCAGAATGCAGAAAATCACAGCTTAATTTACAGTAACTTTGTATTATAATTGGTTTAGAACATACATTTAACAGTCTTTAACTTAACTCTTTAACTCTTTAACAGTCTAGTATGAGTTTGGATGGTGGTTGAGTTTGAGTGGGAAAATGTACCATGTTGTGTTGACTTGCAGCATCATGATATTCTGTTGTGTGTGTGTGTGTGTTCTGTATTTTGACATGTTATGTTGGTGTGTGGAAGGAAGGAAGGAAGATGGCTGTCCAGAGAGCTGGCTGATGTTTGGCTCCAGTTGTTACTACATCTCCTCACAGAGGAAGAGCTGGGATGACAGCCGGCAGTACTGTGAGCAGAGAGACACTGACCTGGTCATCATCAACAACAGACAGGAACAGGTACCTTTATTCTCCCATGCACCACTGTATCTGTATGTTTACCTGCTTTGCTCTGGCCTTTTTTTTTTTTTTTTAAATTTGAGGAACCATCTTAAGTGTATCTGGAAATAAATAGCCTGGGAGAGCACCAAGGGAGCAGGATGATGACTTGATGGATCAGTTTTGTCCTGTAGGCCATTGCTACAAATGTTATGCATGGAAGGACAGACACTCTGGCTTTTATATATGTGTATATGAACACTGAAAAAGATCAAAGGTATAACATTTTTAAATGGGACTGCATGCTGTGGTTTATAACAGGCCTTCCTCACTGGATTCACCGCAGCAGCGTGGGTCGGTATGACTGACAGGGCGGTGGAAGGTACTTGGATCTGGGTGGATGGAACACCAGTGAACAAAGATGGGTAAGATGACTCATTCTGTATGACTGGGTACATACACTATTAAATAACTGCACTGTTTAATGGTTGCATTATGGCTATGGATTATTAAGTGTGTGATTGGTTTTAGTTGCAGATAGCTCTGAGGTGTTAGATTCAATAACACTCTACTGCTGGTAGGGACACACATAGCAACAGTCACTTTGTGTATGGAGAGTGCTTTAGTGCTTTAGAATGGTTCATGGTGCATAATGCAATAAGTGATGCAGGACAGGGAAAAAATCATAATCAGCTCACATTAGACATGTGGAAAAGCAAACAAGTAACTGGTATAACTTAATAGATTAGTCTAACGTATTACGTAGAGAAAATTTTCCCACTTCAAGTGGGATGAAAAATGGAATTTTATTTATTATTTGATGTGTATTGAAGTGAAGCCCAACAAGTCTACATGCCTAAACATCAGATTTTGATATATATTTGAATACTGTAAACTGCAGAATTGAATATTTTTTTTAAGTATCTATTGTTCAGGGCACCTTTTATAGGGCATGAAATGGGCCTACTTTACTACTTCTACATGAGTACCAACAGGCATCAGACAGGAAGTATTAGTGACTGTTTGAAGTAACAGTACTTAGCTGGACAGAGATCTCACACACTGATACTGTATACCAATGAGTGATGGTCAGTTCAGATGATTCCTAACGATTATCTGTATTCTGCATCCAGCCACTGAGGCGGACTTGTCCTGCTCTCAGTTTCAGTCTTACTCCTGCCTTCAGTTTGTTTTTTGAGCCAGCACTGGAGAATATTAACTAAACAGTGTTACTGATGACGAGCAGTAAATACAGTAAATATGTGACACATCTCAAAAGCACAAGACGCAAGAGCAAACTTTGGTAATCCTCAAAACCAAAATGCTCCAAGCAGAAGGAAACTAGCCAAACTGTCCTGCTGCACTCAGTGACAGCATGTTTTGTTCTGTTTGTAGTCTGCAGTGGGCACCTGGACAGCCTGATGGTGCGTTTGGAGGAGAAGACTGCGGTGACCTACGTACAATGAATGATTTCATCGGCTTGAATGACTTAAACTGTAGCACCAGGATCCAGTGGATCTGTGAGAAAACATTGTTTTAGCTCAAACTGTGCGGATGCGTGTACTGCCCCTTCACCTTTCTTTGCTGTAACTGGACCTCTGTTCCGTTCATATTTGTACTTGATGATAATGCAGCAGTTGATATTTTCCCATGAGTGTCTTTTTCTCTCTGCCACACACACACACGTGTAGCTCTGTCTGCTGGATGTCAAAATGCTAACACCACAGCCATAACAATTTTCTAAGATGATATGTCAGTGTTGTGTTTACAGCATGTTCCACTGCCCCTAAGTGGTCAAAAAATATTGATTATTATTATCATTTAATATTTCAAATCAATTTGTAAATAAAGTCAAAGTACACTTAATTTCTTTTTAAATTAATTCCAAATTAATGGACATGTTGTAGGGATCTCTATCTTTTCAGGTGTAAAGGATTCATCTGTCTCCTTTTCATGTATACTTAGTTTCATAGTGTGGAGGTGATAAAATGTGATGAGTACAGGAGAGCCAACAAGTTAATAGATAGATGGGTAGAAAAACCAAGCCCGGGCACACATTCATTTCACACACACATGCACACACACACTGACACGCACACATGGACACAGATGGAATTTCATGCTGCTCAGGGTTTTGAATTTTTTTCCTGTGCAGTAATGGAAGCATCATCACTCATATCAATCAACACCAGTCACTCTGTGGTTTGCTCAGAGCACACACACAGGCCAGACACAGCTAAACCACTCACTTACATACCTGAAAAGAATTATAGCAATCTTTATTTATATAACTCTAATCATACAGCACATCTTAAAGCATTTACAGATGGGCCACAGGTCTTTTCATTTGGAATTTTGTGTCTCTCTCGCTCTGTTTTTGTGTAGGTTTTCTCCAGGTCCCCCACCAGAAAGACTTTCATGTGGAATATTCTTGTCTTGCTCAGGACTGATGCACTGACCTGTGGCTGCACTCTGCTTTTAAAAAGTCAGGCAGCAACAAATCCAGAGGACAATTTTCTCAGAGTGCGGTTTAACGGAACATAACAACAGGTGCTTTTGAAACTCGTCTGTTTTATCATCACATGAACAGAAACGTTAAAATGCTAAGTTAGGGTCATAGGGTGAGTTATGTGCTACATCAGCCAGGCTCAGAGACTACCCTGTCAGCACTTGGCTGCACAGAAGCGCTGAGTAGACAGGCGAGATCTGTTCTTCAGTCACAATATAGTTACACTATCTAATTCCCCGTAAAACCATAAGTTGTTGTTTTTTACATCAGTGTTTGTGCAAATACGTGATACAACAACACAAGAGTGAGATTTTTATCCATGCTAGAAGTATGGCTCTAGAGTGGGCATTGTTGGTCAGTCCATCATTACCATGGAATTTTGTGCAGATATCCAGTGTCCACTGAGGTTGTAACCTACAGAGTTTGATTATCCCCAGGGTTTTCCTCTAACACCACCATAGGAATGATTTACTATGAAATTTGATATTCACAGTTGTTAACAGATAAATTCTAATACTTGGTGGCTCAAAGCTTCCATGTATTCAGTGAAATATCTCAACATCTACAAATTGTCAAAACATTGTTTAATGACTTTGGTGATCCCCTAACTTGAACTCTTGCACCACCGTCAGGTTGAGAGTTGTGGGCTTTATTGAACAATGTTGACTAAACTGATGACTTATAACTGATGAATTATAATAACTTTGGTCCCCAGACCTGACCGCCACCATCGGGTCAAACTGCCAATGTCGCATGTGAATGATCCACATTATTTGGGAAACTGGCTGGAGCCAATCCCAGCTGACATTGGGCAAGAGGCAGGTTACACCCTGGACAGGTCCCCAGTCTATCACAGATCTGACATATAGAGACAAACAACCATTCACACTCACATTCACACCTACAGTTTAGACAATTTAGAGTCACCAGTTAACCTAAATATCTTTGGACTGTGGGCCTGGAACCCAGAACCTTTTTGCTGTGAGGCGACAGTGCTAACCACCACACCATTGTGATAAAATATGTTTTTGAAATTCTATTTATTCATCAGGGGTGTACTTTACAAATCTCAAAACTACACTATACTATACAAAACTATGTAATTCTAAATGAAAGAGACCACTGAGTACAATGTGCAAAATGTGGGATTCAGCATTTTTTGAGTCAGACTCATACAAGGGACCCAAATTCAAGATATCTTGACCTGTGCTACTTTGATTTTTGCTCTTTTACACAAAAATGAGTGTTTCTGACTGATGTACAAACAATATAACTGGGAAAAAATGGCGGGCCACACTGTGCCAGACCTTTTCCGCTCCAAAAAGAAAGCGGTTGATTATATTATATTGTTACTATCCCTCATTCTCTTCATCCTGGGGTGTTCCCTGCTTCCCTTCTCACTCCCAAAAGACACACATTACTCCTCTTTCCTCTTACATGTCGCTCTATCTTCTCACATCATTCAAACCTTCCCTCTCACTGACCCCCCTACGCCAGCTCATCATTCCACCTCTGAATCAGCAGTCTGGTGTAATTGAAGACGCTGAAGCCATGACTTGTGGCCCAGTAATTCCTACCATCTTGTAAAAGAGGGCTATCCCTGGATGTTCCCCCCAGCTCACGGACTGAAATGAAATATTACAATGAGCTAAATATAGTTTTAACCATATAGGAATTCAAAGGGACTATGCCCAGTGTGTTATACATGTTATTACAGTAATTAAAAAGCCAATCCACACGACACAGCTTTAACCTGTTTGTTCCATATACTGCAACAAGATCTGTTGTTTATGTTGATGCTTCTCATTTGGGCATGAACTATTTCTTTAGGCATGCATTTCTGACAGATTGGCGGGGGGGTGGTAATAGAGATTCCTCACACTAGTTCGGTGTGTCTGTGTGACACAAGGAGAGGGTGTAATGTTGTATGTGTGTGTATGCGAAATGCCAGAGAGGGAGGAGGGAAAAAGAGAGGGAGCAAGGTCAGAACACTTCGAAGTGTGCTGACTGCACACGGAGCGGCTTTCAGCGCACAAAAATTCACAGTTTAGCTCCCTCGTTGCAACTTTGTAGAGAGTGGAGGCAGTTTGTTTTGAAGGTGTCACATTTTGGCCGATACACCTCTTTTTTATTCTTTCGAGCTTTTACCTTTCCATTCCTTGTTTCATCCCTCATTTGAGTCTATAATCACTGGATCTTCAAGGGTGATGATCCAGGTTTCAAGAGCAGTCCGGAGATGTTGAAGACAAACAAAAAGAGGCGAGCTCAGAGGACCAGCACTAACCTCACAAAAGCAGCTCTTAGGTGAGTTGGGGAGTAAAATAAAAGGGCAAAGTCAAGGACAGAATATCCTGTTCATTTTAGGAGAATATAGCCAGTAAAACAGAATAATCTCTTGTAAATTTGAGAAGAAGATTATTCTGCACATCTTTTTGTGTCTGTTCATGTTATTATTATGTGTTGAAGTAGAAAGCCATTCAGCAAATAATTTATTCTTGATAAAGAAAATGTGTTTAACACTTTACACAAAAAAATCAGGAGAATTGGGAATAAAACATCTGTCATGAGAGAGAATGAGAAGAATATTGTTCGATTGCTGTGACTAGTATATTTGTTGTTACACTTCTCAATTTGTGGGCAGTTTGGTGTTAATAGGTGTGTAAACAGTGACTCCAGTTGTGAAACAAAGTATGTGAAATTGATAGGTATACTTTTCTAATTTTAATTATTTTTTAATTTTAGTGTTCTGTGTTTTCTACCGTATCATTTCTGTGTTTTTTTCAGAGAGGAATTGTTTTTCATTCAGTGTAGACAGCTGCAATCTCTCTAGCTTTTCCCATGAGCCTCTGCTTGTCAGCATGCTTAAACTTTTTCTGTCTGACACACACACACACACACACACACACACACACACACACACACACACACAGTTTTGTCTCCATGACTTCAGGGGATATTACATAGACTTTCATTCATTTCCTGGGGGACTTACGCTGGCCTTAAAACACCTTAAATTTTTATGATTCACATTATGGTGACTTGTTGTTTGTCCCCAGGCCAGGGAGCTGTGGTCCTGCTCAGGCGGGGCAGACCAAGGCCAACCTGCAATAGTGTCCCCCATTAGCTGTGTCTTCAGCATCCTAACTCATGTGTCTGAGCTGGAGACATAGAAACAGCTCTGTTTTTGAAAGTCTGTCTGTGTTCAGCTCTCAATGTTTTTGTAGCATCTACCTGAAACACTGGCCCAATTTACACTTTGTATTAACACGTGCAAAGATACAGATATCTTTATACTTTATCTGGATAATGATATCCAGCAGATTTTTTTCTTCAGAATGTGGTCATGCTGCATGGATAGTTTTAACACCTGCTGAGATCCGATCACAACACGAGCCACGCCACCACCACATGTGGTCTTGCTGATCCAATTGCATAGTGATCCCACTGCAATTTAAATGGCAAGAGTAAATGGGATATCTGTGGTTTGGAGGGTAGCTTCACTGCTGTGTTCCTGTCTGTGCTCACCTTTGTTTTACTGTATACAGATCATTTTCAGCTGTATTGAAGTTAAATTATTACTAATGCACACCTAGTCCTTACCTGCTGTTGCTGCTTCATATTAAAAGCTTTCCACTGGCGAACTGGCAGGATGCTTTTATTGTGAAGAAGCAAATCAGTTTTAGATACTGCAGGGTGGGTGATAGTACAACAGCAACAGTTAGCTGAAAAGGGCTGCAGGTGACAGACACACCTCCAACATATCTTTAAGGTCAACAACTTTACTTTCTTGAGCAGTGAAAAACCCCTCACACCATGTTAATGCAGCTTAACTGTTTGCAGCCTCTGCAGGTGGCATGGCTTGGCGCACCTAACTCTCTGTTTATTTTGTAAAGGCACATGTGTTTGTGTTTACCACTTATAGACTAAGTTTTGGCAATAACCCCCCAACCCCACCAAAAATATTAATGGTTTCCAAGTCTATTTCCATTTTATTAATCATCTCTTTTGTATCATTCTGAGAAAATGATATCATTATTATCTAATGGATAAAAGATAAACATCTCTTGTTCCCTCTGCTGCCCAACCCCCACCCTACTCCAATCTGCTCAAGTGTATTTCAGACATGTGGGAAGCACTATGTGTGCTCTAACACCCCGCTCTGGCTCCCTGTCATGGTACTGTCTAGACTTTCATACTTCCTACTTCACCACTGCTATCACTTCTATTCTTGGAGTTGGCGTGTGTGTTTATGTATGTCATCTTTTCTCTATTTCTGTTACTGGAATGGTCAATTCAGACCTTTAAAAAAAACTTTCAGACATGCATCTCTACAAAAATGTGATGGCTTGTCTGTTTCATGTCTGTAACACTACTGTAAAACCCTACTCTACACTTGTTTTTGTTTTTTTATGGATTAAACAAACAAGATATCCATCCATCCATTAGCTATACTGCTTACCCTTTTTTAGGGCTAGAGCCAGTCCCAGCTCACATTGGGCGAGAGGTGGGGTACACCCTGGACAGATTGCCAGTCCATCACAGGACTGACATTTAGAGGCAAACAAGCATTCACACTCACATTCAACTGGCACCTAACAGTCTTTGGACTGTGGGAGGAAGCCAAAGTACCCAGAGGAAACCATGCAGGCACAGTGAGAGTATACAAGTGTAATGCAAGGTGTTATAAGTACCTAACGTCCTGATCTCATATGGATTTTAATTGTATTTTTGACTATTTATTCCTCAAAAAATTTGAAATAGACACAAACTGGCTGCTCTGCTAGCATCACTCACAACTTCTAGCTGTCATATAATTAACAGCCAATAACTAGTTATCAAAAAACTGTCTGGAAGTACTGGTCCTCAACCCTACTGATCAACTTCAGGCTTTCCTGTTATATTAGTGTGTCCATCATGTTGTTTGCATTGAACTTAAGTAACCTGACTAGTCATTCAAAGATTTTCACACAGCAGTGTGAGCAAGAGAACCATGGGGTCACAAAATAAGCATCCAGCAGGTTAATAATATGACAGCGAGCATCAGCCCCCAATAGAGTGTCCCTGTAGAGTCTGCCTGTAGCCTGTTCTCAGCATCAGGTAATTTGTGCCGAGTGCGCATTGTTTTTTAACGCTGCACCAGATGACAGGGGTGGACTTTTGAAAGTAGATCAGGCATGTTGAATTAATTGCAAAAGATTTCTTCCCGGCGCCCCTCCAGCTCGGCTGTCTAGTTTACTTATGCCTAAAAATGGCCCTGTGACTATGACAGTGATGCTATACTGTCAACATGACCTGATGAGTTGGCATGTGTGTGAGAGTCATATGTCAGTTAGGTCAGGGGCATACTCGTAGTACCTTTATATCGGCTGAACACCATAAAGTTTACTAACATTTTACCATTCCCGGGCCATCTGACATGGTTGAACCTTGCAACTGGTTTTTGTCTTAAGAAGAAATATTCATAGATTGCAGAAGTGTGGTATTTCTAGTCCATGAGAGAGGAGAGAGGTCCCCATGATCCTTCTGCTATAAATCATTGACAGCTTTACGACAAACGGCCACTCAGGCTGTCCTGGCTCAGACGTTCTTGGCTGTCAAGACAGAATATAGCAGGCGTCTCTCGTGACACAGGGAGGGAGGGATTAGATACAGAGATTACTTCAGGGTGTCCCAGCATACAGTGACAGGCCAAGAAATACCAGATACATGTGATGTACACACAGGGAGACAAATCACCTCCAAGGGAGCATCAACATACACCAACTTCCCAACTCCAGTTACAGTCTGAATTTCATGTACTCCGCATGATAACCTTCTTTGAACAAGCACAGACAAAAAAAACACACTTATTCCACTTATATCGACCACGCTGATCACCTAACCCCTACTTAAATCTAATTCTGAAGATAACCATAAGACTAAAACCAACTTTCAAGTAACCATCATTTAGCCTTAACCCAAGTTACTCCTAACCTCTTGAAGAGCTGAGGACTCACAAAAACAAAACAAGTCTTTAAACAAGACCTTTAAAACCCGAACTGGCTGTCACTGTGATGACAAATGAGAACACAAACATACACCAACTTCCCAACTCCTTCTCTCCAAATAGCTGTTTAGATGACCCCATGGCCTCAGCCCTTCAGAGAAGAGCCAGCAGTAAAATGGTCTATAAATCTTGAAGCTACAATTAGACGACATCTGTAGAGTCTTTGACACATTTTGACCTTTGGAAATGCAATAATGTAATAATCTCTTTTATTCTCATGTATGTGGGTGAGCGTGTACAGATATATCTAGCTGCATAAAGAGAGAGCAAAGAGGAAAAAAGGAAAAATTCACAAAGGCAAGTGTAGCATGTGAAATAAAAAAAAATACAACTCCAATAGAAAACAAGAAAAAAGAGACAAGAAAAATGGAGAGAAGAGTAAATTAAAAAGGAAATAGATACATGTGTAAAGTCTGGATATGTCAGTGTTGTGTGTTGGCATGTCTATGAGGAGAAGAGGACAAAATTAATACATCTTAATAGAATAATAAAAAATAGCATAAAATATGACCAGTAGATAACAAAAGTATAACAATCATAATAATAACAATTAACTATATACACACCACAAATGTCAAAAATAAATACAAATATGTATACAAATGGTTAAGCGATTCCAGCAGGTGAAGGGGGTCAGGTTTAGTGGAGATAACAGTCTGGGGAAGACACGAAAACCAAAGCATCTTTCCCTCAGGCACCTGTTAAGATCGCAGCCTGGGCTGTGCTGGGCTGTGCAGTCCCCACTGCATGACTGGCTCCAGTTGGGAAGGTGCGGCCGCCTCTTCGCCATCCCTCTTCCATTCCTTGTGTTTCCTGATTGGTGGATTACGGTCCAGCTCCACCAATGTCTGTGAAGCAGCTGGGGACTGAAATTTGTTTAAGCTCTGGCAGCTTGTTCGTCATGGCGGTTGTAGTAAGCTCGCTATAGTTGTTCTTTGTTGTTCAAAACTTTTATATCATACAGAAACTTTGTTAGCTACGGTACACGTAGTGTGTACGGTAAGCTAGGGTTTGTAACACACCTTAGAACAGTGCAGCAGAACTCTGACACTGACAGTCTGACCTTAAGACTACAGGTTCATGTACTGTGCATGCTGCTGATTGATCTCTGTGTTAAAACCAATAGACCCAACTCTCATCACCAGTGATGATCCTGGACATGAAGGTCGGGTTATACCTGTTGATAGAAATCCTTGCAGACGTCAACACGGTGCTGCTTGGTGAAATCACAAATGCGCACCCACAAGTAAAACTCATGACCATGCTGTACGCTCTTAGATCACAATACGAACAGTCTGGGAACTTTTTGATCACACCTTGTAACATTCCTAGCATTGGAGGTGATTCTAGGTGCTTCTAGGCCTCTCGATCTGCTGGATCTAGACCAAAGGACAGTGATTAGTCACTGCCTTCCCACATCGTCACCGCTCTCTATTGCTTATCAATAAGTAGAATCCATTAGTGAGTGAATACATGAGTGAGTGTAAGCTAGTTTTGTTTTCCTATTCTGGGAAAATCTTCGCTTTCACTTATGGGCATGTATGCTGTAACTTGATGTTCCAAAATGGTATCAATGAAGTTATGGCATAAGCCATGTAATCATTTTATTGGGCTCCAACAAATTGTTTATAAACTACAAATATACTGAAATTATGAGCACAAATATTTCCACGTACATCCATGCTTCCTTTCTCCTTTTCCTCATCCTGTTTTTCCTCCTTTGCCTTCAGAAGGATAGACCAAATAGGAAAGACCTACTATCATAGGTCTTTCCTATTTGTATGTTCATCCACTATCCAGGCCAACATTTGATCTAGATGATCTAATTAAGTAATTCATGTGACTCAACACAGGAATTTTGTCTGGGTGCAGAAGCAAGTATCAAGTTGAGTGGGAACATGAGGGCTAATCCAGAGCATGTGGTCCATCCTGAACATTATTAGATACTGTATGTTCCAGTATTCCCAACAATGTCAATGGTTTGAGACTCTAAAGAAAACCTTGGAGTCACTCCTGATAATGAAACTGTAAATTGTTCTAAAATACAAAAGTCTTATTCACTTTACTAGATTTGATTCAGAAAGAAATGAAGTCAAATACATAAATTGCATGTGTCAGCACTATATATAGTTAAGATTTGTATTGATCAAGCTTGCGTGTGTGTGTGTGTGTGTGTAACCATAATATATCAGCACATTAATAAAAGCTCCCAGTTTATCTCTCTATCTCTAACCACAACCATTACTTGCCTAAACCTAACCTAATCTAACCCCACCACTACCCTAACCTTGACTCAAAAAATTTGACTGTGTCCCACACACGTACACACACACACACACACACACATACACACATACACACACTGCAGTGGCTACTTGCCAATAAAGTTCAACCCCTGACATTCAGGTTAAGAGGGGCCAGCAGTCAGCAGCCTCATTACAGAAACAGATGACCACATTACAGCCCTCATTACATTCTGTTCTTTCCATCTCCTCTTTCTTTCTTATATAACGTGCACATTGAATAATCACACTTAAGTTGTTTGGTGTATTTTTCTTTTGAGTAATTGTCAACATAATTTCTTATACGTTAGTTGTCAGTTTAGTAGCTAGCTTGGATGCTAACAGGACAAGTTAACACAGTGTATTCAAATGATATTTGTACCATAAGTCTCACCATGCTTCTTTTTGTGGAAATACTCTGTGTGGTGGCAGCTAAGGTGGTGCAAGACACTACTAGAATATTTGAGAAGTTACTTTAACTCCACCTGGTCACAGAGGGTACACACACCTCATGCTGATGATGTCTTCGAACATGTCAGTAGCAACTGATGAGCGTGTGAGGCAGCCTTTTTAAGAGAAGTTGTGGCAACAAGAATCTGAATGTGTGCTGTGCATTGATGGTGTGGGGGCCAAAAAAATTGAGCTTTTCCTGCTTATGTTCTGGAATAATGTCAGAAAACTGCATGTCGCCTGTGCTATCCATGTCGTCTGCTAAATCTAAACCAAATTGTTTCCATTGTCAGTTGTGAGATGTGAATTCAGCATGAATCTGACTTATTTTTGCAGCAGTGACATCACATGTTTGGCGTCCTCGAATTCTCCAATGGCCATGGTTTGCATATCCAAGTTTCTAAATAGTCGGTTAGCATTTCCACTACAGTTAGCCAGCTTGCCAAGATAACCAGTAAGTTACCAGGCAACTTAAGTCAGGCAAAAAATAACTTTCTTCAAGATGCTTCTGTTAGTTAGAAGTGGAGTCTTTGGACATGAAAAGCAATTCCATTATCCTGTTTTGTAGTGTGGGTCCTGCATGCAGACATGGTGTTGCACTTCCGTAAGGGTCTTTGGGAAATGTATTCAAACATTACTACGTAATTTAATTTTTGAGTGAATAAACATGAATTTTAAAAAAGCAATCACTTGCAGTAATATGTTAATTAAGAAAATTAAACTGTATTCTGATTACCATCGATTTAAATTGTAATTCCATCTGAGTATAGTTTATATTTTGTATTCAAAATATGTTATTCCATTTTTATTTACTGTTGACAGACTTCAGCATATTCATCTTATCCAAATGACTTTAATTTCAGACATAAAATGAATGTTCTATCTTTCAGTGATCTTATTTCTCAGTCTACATTTCAGCTTGCCTCAGTCACCCTTTTCCTGTTCTCTCCTGTGTGCTTCTTTCAGCATACCTCCCCTGGCCCTGATATAAACAGCCACAAAAACACATCTGCACCTCTCCGCCTCATTTTGTCACCTTGTTTTCTCTTCAGCCTCACTGCCAGTTAATCAGTCTCCCCTTGCTGGATTATCATAGTAATGACAGGCATCTTGCATCCACACAGGCTGTGTGTGTGTGTACATGTGTGTGTTTGTGTCTGTGCACGCACAAGTGCAGACCAAAGAAAAATGGTAAGAATGTTTTCTGGGCCATGACACTGTTGACATACTGTACTGTGTTATAATCACTGGGATTTGCTTTCAGCAGCTAATGTTTTCATTGGTCTATAAGGTGTGTTATTTATCCTCGAACAAGCTCTTTGCTGTCAACAGTTCTCATTCAAATATTCTAAATCGAGTCAGTGTTGATTTTATCTCTCCAACAGTTTGCCCATTTATTCTTCTGTTGGTGTGGTGCCCAGTTCAACGAGTTCTGACAAACAAGTCTCCTAGCCTTTGAAAAACATACGGAAAAGAAATTAACAGTCTTTCTCCAGAAATTAGTCTGCCTGTGAGAGGTGTGAAGTAATTTCTAAATCTTGTCCAGGCATGAAACCTCCCATTCTTGATTGGATATTGCTTTAAATGTGGGTGGTGAATGCATTATAATACCATTATTTTGAAATTGGTCTATAGTATTCATAACCCTGGGATTGAGCAATAACTTTGAATCCTTGTTGTCAACTGGTTGTCCCTGTCTTATATTAAATTAAAGGAAAGGTCATCACACCAAGAATTGTGAGCACGTTGATGTGGTTATGAAGAAGAGCTGAGGGAGTTCAATTTATGCCTGACAAATGTATCTCTCACCTCCTCCATCACACTAGTTGAAAGAGGAGTCGAATACTGTTGGCAACAGAGTGTTTTAACAGCTGTGTGTGTGTGTGTGTGTGTGTGTGTGTGTGTGTGTGTGTGTGTGTGTGTGTGTGTGTGTGCGTGCGTGTGTGGTGTTGTTTTACTACCTTTGTGGGGCCTAAAAACTAGGAGCTCACTGTACTTATAGCTTTGTGAGGAACAAAACACGCGGGACACCACAAGTTTAAATGGCTGTTTAGAATTAGAGTAAGATTATGTTGCCTTTTTATTTCTATTATAATATATCCACAGCCACTCAGTAGTTAAACTTATGTGATATACACTATTAAAAACACAAAAGACCATCAACTCGTGAGAAACACAAAAAAGGGATAAAAGGCCCATAACCTTGCTTTTTCATATTAATTTAATACAATGAATCGGAGTATTTTGAATTAGAATTCGTGCTGTTTATGTTGTTTGTCAGATATGTGGCGATGACAGTTTTATTCTGAAAAACTCGAGGCGGAAGTGTGTCTTATTTTGGCTGATGGCGGAACACAGGTTTATCTTGATACAACTGACAACGGGCTGAAAAGGAATCAAGACTTTCCGGTAACAACGAAGATCCCCATCGTGTCATTGTGAAAGGTATTTACAGAATGTGTTAGACTTGGAAATGATACGCGTGTCCATTACATGTAACGGAACTACGGATATGCTCTCCTATTGGTAGCTAGCGTTAGCTAGCCAGGTAGTGAAAACACCCAAAATGGCTGGTATGTGTGGGTCTACGTAGGGTGGCCCTGTATTTCCCGGTTTACATTATGATGTGTCCGAACAAATACAGCATTTATTCTAATGCAACAGTAACATTCCGCGTGTGGTTTGTGGTGTTGTAGCTAGGATTCGTCCTGGTTCAGAGACACGGGTCTCAGCTGTGCAGGCCTGAGTGCACTCTGCGCCTCGTGCAGCCATAAAACCTCTAACGGTTATTTCATGGAGCTGTATCCGAATATTAGTATGGTCGTATAACTAACTAAGTTGTACCAGAATGCGTCAGAAATACGAGCAACACGACAGGGAGGAGAAATACAGAATGAAACAGGTTGTATTGGGCTGGGGTTTCCTTCAAATGAAACATTAGCCTTCAAGCCTCAATTTCTTTAATGTTGTGTTTGTTAAGCAGTGCTGATAGCTTCTCCACAGACAATACAGACACTGATATGTTGATTAGATTATAGTATGCATGTGCATTTGTAAATATTCAAAAATGAGTCACCCCTTGTTCCATATGTTTACTGTGGTCCCTAAGGACAAAGTGCAGAGGAGGGTTAAAGCACAAACATTCAGGAAAACGCGCTCTAAATGCATAAATGCAACAAATGCCATAATATATAAGAATAACAGCACAAACATTAAAGTGAACGTGCCTCAAAGTACCATAATGCATATAGGAAAAGACATGCAGCAAGAACTGCTACATAGGGAATATTCTGGCTCTTGTCTGTATGTTTTTCGGCCACTGTTGTGCTGAAAGGTGAACATCACCCCAGTCTCAGGTCGTGTGCACTCTTGAGCAGGTTCTCATCCCTCCCTCAATTCTACCTGTCCCTGCTACCAAGAATCCCCCTCCATAGCATGATGCAGTCACCACCATGCTTCACCGTAGGGATGGTCTTAGCCAAGTGATGAGCAGCACTTGTAATCAGTTTTTGTCTCATCAGATCAGAGAACCCTTTTCCCCACATGACAAGGTCATTCTTCCTTCAGGTTCTCCCGTCTCTACAGGACTTCTGAAGCTTTGTTAGAGTAACCGCTCTGTCACTGGTTCTTGGCCCTCCTCCTGGCCAAGGCTCTTCTTGTCTGGTCACTCCATTTGGCTGGATTGTTGACTTCAGGAAGAGTCTGGTGATTAGTCTTTTGACAGAGTCCTGGTGATTTCAAACATCCTCCAACAACTTTGCCATTACAAAATGCCAACTGTGCTCCTGGGAACACTCAAACCTTTAGAAATTCTTGTATACCCTTTCCGGCACTGTTTTTAGTCTTATCCCTGCTTATCTGTGCATTGTGTCACCTTATTTGTTTTCTTGTAGATTATTGAATGAAGCTTAATGGGCAAAAACTGGAATTTTATCCATTTCAATTAAAATATAGAACACAGTAAAATGTGCAAAAAGCGGTCTGAGGTCTGGGGTCTGAATACTTTCTGAAGTCACTGATTTATTATGTATTCAGCCTCACCTTCAGTTTCTCAGAATATTTTTTCTGTTCATTTGGCTTAGATGCTGTGAAAAAATCTCTCATAATGATAGTGAAAATGCTGCCGTTTATTCTTCCATAATGTTGGCGACAATGCAAATCAACATGCACATAAACAGGCAATGTAATGGTCAGCTAAAATGATCAAGGTCATGTCCATATATTGTATGATAAGTCGATCATATAATTATTGTGTGATGCCTATATTTGAGATCTGAATTAGTATGTCTCTCACCTGCAATAACATCAAAACTTAATAAAGGGTTAGTGTGTTTTTGCTTTTACCCTGGTATGCGTGCTTGTATTTCTAGCATTTCTCTCTTGTATGTGCTTTGTCCTTAGGGCCCATTATATATCTGTATGTTGCATCATAAATCACATTTTTTAAACTATAAACCCTCTATGCCAGACCTCAGTTGTTAAGTCAGTGACACAAAGTTTACATGAAATGCTCCCGATCTACCCATTTGCTGATACAGACTTTTAATGCTGCATGTTGAGAAAGTGCATGGATGCTAGAGTTGTATTTATTCAACCAATTAAAAGGCACTGTAAAAAGTCAGCACTGTTCTAACAACAAAACATGCTGAGGCTTGGAGGTTCATATTCTCTGTTGAAATATATTTTTATGTGGGACCTTTCTATTGAGATAATTTTCCAGGCTGCTGATGTTACTCTAATTAGTGACTCTTTGGAGGTCTGGTCATTGTCAGACATTCTAATATGTCAGACATATGTTTTTATTTGGCAAGTAGCTTTACTTGCTTAACACAGTAGCTATTCTTGCAACTTGTTTTGAACTTTTTTTCACTTTTGCCCTCTATTTCTGTCTGAACTGGAAATGTCATGTTATGTATAAATTATATTTTCTGCTGTTAAATGTTGCATTGCCTAACATTGATTTTAAGTATTTAACCTTCTTCAGCAGTATCTGTTGGGTTAATTATCAACAATATCATCTCTGTGTTTTGTATAGTTTTGCCCACCATGCAAGTTCACCTTTTCTCTAACAGTATTTGGTCAAAGGTTGCTTAGCTTGGTGTGTTTAAAGATAATGTGCCCCCGAAGACTGGAGAACTTCACCTAATTTAATTGTTTTTATAACAACATATGTTTTGGTGTCTTTATGACATGCTGCACACATTTATAACTGGATTTCATGCCAGATATGGTATGACATAGAACAAGATGGCAGTGTAGACTAAGATCACTTTTTGACATGACACGCTGACACTATTGCTAAAATAAAATTATTTTAAAGGCAGTTTTGTATGTTTTGTTGAAGGAAAAACAACCCTGCATTCAGCCAAAGTTGGGTTAATGTACAGGGTATCGAAAATAAGAGAAGGTGTACGTCATGTCTGATGATAGTCTCTAATCACAGCTTTGCGCAAATACATACAGTGTAAGCCTTCAGTGGACTTACTCCAGCAGGTCTATGTGTTGTTCAGGATGTTGAGTAATGTCCATGATTTGCGTGTTACTGGCTTTAGACAGAGAAAAGTATTCAGTAGTTTACTATCTGTGTGTTTATGTTGAATCTGTTCTAAGTGTTTGAGTTTTAATATTTGTAGACACTGTAGTAATCTAATGTTACATGCAGAAATTATGCAGGGGAAAACTTCACTATGTGTTTGCAGAACTGTTTTGTTCTGTTGTGAACATTTTGGTCAAGAGGCTGATGCCATGTTTGGACAAAGTCCACTGTGCTGCTAGCAAGTGTTTCTTTGGTAGCATAACTATATTATTATTTATCATTTATTATTATCTAACATATTATTTTTCTATTAGGTCCAGTGGTTTAGGGTTCCGTATTGTGTCCTCATAGGTTAAATCCATATTTGCTGTTTGGCTTTTCCATGCTTTTCGTTGACTCTGTGTTGTTGCATAATGGTGCTTTGCTCTCCCACCCTGAAAGTAAAGCACAGTGGGCGCACTGCATCACGGGAAAGTGATCTCAAAGCTGACCACATCTCTATATGTTTTGACACATTTTAAGGGAAGAAACCATAATCAAAATGAGGGATACGCCAACTTTTTAAAAAATTGCGTGAGGAAAAGGACTTCATCTGAAAGCTACTTTTGAAATGAAAAATTAAAGCATGTTCATCTGTAATAGTATATTTCTGCTTTCCACCTCACAGCCTCGCTGTGCACACAGACAGTAATTCGCACCTTGCGAACTCTGCTCTTCATTTGGAACCCAGTGCAACATTATCCGTTGCCAACAGCACCAGAGGGACCCATTTCATATTTGGACCTGTGGCTGGTGCTGCTGCAGTGACAGCTTTCCATTTGGCTCAGATTGAGACTCAGGCCCAGATTGCCCTCCAGCAGCTTGCCACTCTAGCGACCATAACTGTTGGCAACCAGGGTCACAACAACAACGGGTTTGCGGTGGCATTACCTCCTCACTTGGCCCTCCTGAGTCTTCTCAGTAGACAAGAGGTGTCAGCTGTTGGGTTTAACGTGGACACAAACAGCAAAGGCTACAGAACCACACAACTGTGTCTTCCTGCTGCCATGTACCACCACCACTCCCAGCAACAGGGGCCACAGCCCTTTTCAAATGGGTCCAGACCTCATCAGCCACATCCAAATCAACATCAGAATCGCACTTCCTCTGATATGCTGTCGCAGGTGATGGGTTTCCAGTTTCCTCGTCCCACCCAGCTCCCTGATGAGCTAGAATCTGCCCTGGCTATACGGGGTGCCAGGGACATGGACCACCGCCTCATTGACCACATGAACCCACCGAACCAACATCAGAACCAAGGTACAGGTTCTGGGATTAGTCAACATGGAACCTACGGCTCTAACCCAATAGCTCTCACCTCTGATAATCAGCCAGCCCACCAGCAAGGAGTAGACTGGTCAAGCTACCAAATTCCAACTAAACTGTTTGCCAGTCCTCCACCTAGTTCCAGCCGCCAATCACAACGACACCAGGCGCCTCAACAGCAGCCGGAGAGCAACCACGCTGGAACAAGCGTCCCAACCTGGACTGCCCCCGTAAGTGACTCACAGGCGCCCCAAGCCCGGCACCAGCATGATGGTGGAAGTAGTGGCAGTGGGGATGGTCAGGGTTTGTACACACCAGAGAGTGCAGGAAGTATCTTGGCTAGTTTTGGACTTTCAAATGAGGACTTGGAAGTGCTGAGTCACTATCCTGATGATCAGCTAACCCCGGATACTTTACCATTCATACTACGTGACATCCAAATCAACAAGTCAGGCAACCAGAAATCTGTGGCTTCTGCTTCCTCATCCTCGTTCTCACGCAACATACATGATATGTCACTGCCGCCTCCCCGCTCTTCACCATTGGCACGTTCACGCTCCCCTGAAGTGCCTAGCCTTCTTACTGTTACACAGACAGCAGGTAAAGTCATTGACTATGGTCACGCCAGCCGGGTAAAGGACGAGAGTAGTACCAGAGAAACTTTCAAAAGAGAGCAGCTCTCCAATGAAAGGACAGTTAAAATGTACCCATCCTCGTCGTCATCCTCGTCAGCCCCAAAAGTGGATAAAGCTGAAAGGCAGCAGGTTCATTTGGAACACACTGAACCGAGCAAGCATGGAGACCGGGACTATCGTAGGACAAGTAGTGACCATCGCAAGAGCAATCGGTCACCTGGGAGAGAATTACCACCATCATCCAAATCACGTAATCTAGACCAAGACTACAGGCACGACAGACCCAAACCAAGGCCCTCATCTGAAACCAGGAATGAGGATTCCTTGAGACGGTCTCTCTCCTCTTCGTCTGGCTCAAAACCACACAGCAGCAGCAAGAAGTTACCTACCCCCACCATGATAAGTGATTTCTCAGCTGTGTCTCCAAAGGTGTATCCCCATACCTGCTCCCTGTGCCACATACAGTGTGATCAGGAAAAGGTGAGTGTCAACATGCCCTCTTACCCAATGTCCAACAGTCTCGTGAGAGAAATCCCTTCACATGTTGAGGTTTAGTCTTAAGTCTTTCTTCACCAGGCAATTGTCAAAATGAGTGATTCTGATGCTATACAATTACTTTTTTGCATGGTTCGTAATTCCCATTGAAATAGTCAGTACAGTTGCTCCATGTGATCTAGCTTCAGTTGTATGAAAGTTCGGCCACCCCTGGTCAAATCACACTTTTTGTTGATTTTTGAAGAAGACAGCAGCCGTGCAGCAATCAATCTTTAAACACATTTGCACTTGCCACTAATATCTGTATATATGTATGTATTTATGTATATATATATATATATATATATATATATATACATACATATATACACACATAATAAATATATGAGTTTTGAAAAGTGATTACGATGCAGAGAAGAGAAAAGTGGGTAAGCTTATTTGCTCATTAAATGAATGAGATTAAACACACCTTAATTTACCCAGCATCCATAGGACAATGTTTGTTGAGTACCAGATCTGTGTAAAGTTCCCATGAAATGTACAATGACTTAATTTGATAATTTATATATCTGGAGAAAACACGGTGTTTAAGGAATTCATGCAATACTATTAGGTGTAAGGTTAAAATTCAATCCTCAACACAAATTTTTGGTCCTCCACTCATTCCATCAAATAAAACGGCTGTTTTCTTACCAACGGATACTGTATTTTCCTGGGTAATGACCAGTCCCAATATATAATTTGATCATGAAAAACATCAAATTGCTAGTGAGACTGTGTTCTGTGTGTCATTTGAAGGGTGTAACATGGATAAGGATGATGTCTACAAGATCCCATAATCAGTAGTGAGTGCTTTTGTTTATCTGGTAAAAACTGACCAGAGGAATTGTTAGGTAATAATAGAAATATTTTCTTACTTCAGCAGTGATTACTGTTGAATAAAGTCCTTTGTTCTCTGAGAAAATCTAGTGAGTTCCTTGTGTTCTCAAATGGTGTTGTGATTGACTATACAAATGACTAAGTTTTAAAATGGTTTGTACTCTGCTTCAGTGTCATAACAGTAATTACTCATAGTCAAGTGTGACTGTCCATATTAATCAAGTATGACAAGTGTGGAATTTTTTGAAGGAGCAATTTGGTAAAAGTCTTTCATCTTACATTTTCTCATTGAAAGATGAATGTTTGTCAAAATAAAGGTTATAAAAATGTAGTCAGGAAATCAGCATTGTAGCCTAATAAATAAACAGTCAATAATCATTCATCAGTCATGTCATGATCTGGCAAATGAGAAGTGGTCTTTGTTAAAATGACTGTGTAAGGTTCTATAAGGTTTTTAAGTATCTAACCCTAAACCTCTTGGTTGAATTATTTTAGATTTTATTAAAGTTGTTTACCCTAGGAATTTGCTTTCTTTACTTTTGAAGTAAATTGTCACACATCACAGGCTGTGATAGGCATTCATTTAATATGGGCAACAGATTGGTTAATAATGGTGCACTATATGATATATCCTCTCCAGGCCTCAAAACATAACTTAGTAAGTTAAATGAACAGCATTTGCAACAAGAAGATTAAAAACTATTTGTCTTTTTATTTGTTTGTTTGTTTCTGCAATGTTCAGTGTATTAATGGTACTGAGGATAGTGGAAAGTAGAATGGATACAGAGCATGTCTACCAAGGACACAAATGATCTGATTTTCTAGAACTAGACTAAGCATTGCCTTGTGTTTCTACTAATGGCTGTGACATGACCTTGAACATGAAGGTGGGATCAAAGAACTGTGTTTCAACTTTCAGTTCAGGGTTTTCACACCATCTTAAAAATGACACCAGGAAACTAAGATCCACTTGAGTCTTTCACTGTAAATAAATGAGTTATCTGATTTCTTAGATTTTACTCATTTTGTATATTCTCATACAGTGCGAAATATCAGTCATGCTTTACTGAGCATTGTCTCTGTTTATGTCTGATTGATGTCAACCTCTCTCATTTGTCGTTTTTCTTCAGGACTGGGTTGACCATATTAACACTGTCAACCACACTGCTGCCTGCAGAGACCTGCGCAACAAGTGAGGACATTTTTAATGTGCTACCGAAGCCTTGCATCCACAGTATATCTTCACTATTTTGTCATGAATGAATAGTCAAAAAGTATTAAACATGACACAAAAAATGAACATTTCAGAAAGCAGTTGTTGGTAACAATGAAACAGATACAGAGATGCTTTTGACTAATGAAGTGCTTAAAGCAAATGTGTTGGCAAACAATTGCCTACTTACACATCCAGAAAACACAGACAGTGTTCCACTGAAGTTGTGTTTCTGGCCACACTGTATATTCAAGCTCAGTATTACCATGCCACCATTTCATGATTTTAAAAAAACTGTCTCTTCATAAGCTGCTCTAACTAAGCTCACAGTGGGGTTGTTTTTTGGGAAACAGCTGCCTGTTTGTTTTTTTTTTGTTGGGGCATTGATGTGAGTGGTGACAGTAAAACATACAATTGATGGGCAAACTGTAGAAAAAGGATAAATGTGGACAGAGCTGCAGAGAAAAGAGTTAATTTTAAGTGACCATGTCACACAGGATATCATGTTCATATTTTTTTAAAGGTATAGCTTTGTATTGATACATACAGTTGTATTTTGTAATTCTTTCTGAAAGCAAGTTTAAGAGTGAGGTGATGATTGACGACATGCTAATGCATGTTTGTGTATTTCTGAAGGTACCCTGACTGGAAACCAGATCTACCAAGGTCAGTTGGATTCATGTTTTTCTGTTTCCAATAATCTGTTTTTAGCTGTGACCATCAGCTGGTGGGATTCACTCCTCTGAGTTTGCTGGTCCCAAACATTTTGAATAAGACAGCACAAAATAAAACACCGATCCATGCAAATGTAGGCCTTTAAGCTACCACTTGTCACGTCTTTCCTCTGTAATTTCACCTGTTATGTCTGTCAATGAATGTTGTCTTTTATGCAGTCGGAGCGGACGATATGGCAGCCGGGCTCTGTGGGATCCCAAGGATCACTCTCCATCCCATTCCGTGTCTCGATCCCTCTCTGGTTCTCTTACCCCAAGTCCTCCTCACAACAGAAACAGGGTTGGCCCCCATCCCCACAAGCCACATGGGAAACCTTACCCTCCTCAACCTCGCTACCACCACTACACAGGTAGACTACATGCTAGAGAGCAAGCACAGCGGGTACAAAGTGGGGAAATACAGAACTTTTATTCAGCACTGCAGAAAAATAAGATTTGATGCATGCCATAGGTTCTTACTACTCTAGCTGTTGGTATTAGCAGATACTCACCAATAAATAACTTCAATAAGGGAAAATACCTCTAGTATAGTATACTCACTTCTAAACTCACCCATCCTCATTTGCTGTCCAGAACATGGCCATCGGTTGGAGCACCGTCACGCTGGCTCATCCTCCAGAGAGCATCGGCCTGAGAGGAGGGACAGGGAATCATCAGGTGAGTCAGTGTGTGTGTTCTTTTATTTAAAATCTCTTCCCACTCAGACATGTGTCTTTGGTCATTGTTACATCTCTTAGATGTGCAGAATAATGTATGTTCAGAGTCTGGGACCAGATGGCTGTTTTTAAGTCTTTTTTTCTGTAGTTTATCTGTGCTCATGTACATTAGGAATGGTCTTTCATGTATGAAGGACACATCTTATGATGAATGTTAAACTTTTGAAATGAGAGGACTCATAGATGTCGCTTTAAGAATGTATGACCAACAAAATGAACTTCCTCTTTTAATGGAAAAAATATTTCATGCCCAAATTATTATTTAAAGCTAAGTTGTTTTTTTTTTTATCTTCAAACATGTGGAGGGCATATTTAAAGAATATTTTTGGCACTTTTCTTCTATTTGAGAGCCAACAGTGTAGAGAGATAGAGGGGCATGACATTCAACAAAGGTCCTCTGCCAGAATCTAATCAAATTAATTGCAGCCCCATAATCCAGAATCCCATTAATGGGTTTCCACATAGAAACTACATCACCTGGTTTCACAAACCTGTATGAGACCGTATCAGTAGGATCAATCAGAAATGTTCATCTCGACTAAATTGAATTATACTATTTTTGCTTTCCTGTACTCCTCCCCTCTGATTCATGGTGTGGTGTCTACAGGGGGTTCCTCTCGCAGTGGTGTGAAGCGCCCACACGATGGTTCAGCCAAGTTCTCTGCTGACACAAGCCGACATCCATTCTACTCTAAGGCGGGTCAACACTCCAAACATGGACTATCACAGTCCAACACCAAAACTTTCAAGAGTGGGACAAAGACTGGAACTAGGATGACTAAGATGGCAAGTGCCAAGGCTGCTAACACAGTGGGTGTTTTTCACTTTAGTTGTGTAAAGTTTAACAGAGAGGATGGCTGTGTTGAATCTCAGCCACAATTTCACAGCAAATAATGTAGATTAGAATGAAGGATAGATCATACTAATGTTTTTGGCCCTTGAGAATTCAGAATCTTTTCTTTTGTCCTGACACAACCAGCTGAATGTTTAAAATGATAACAGCTTTCACACCATTTTAGGTGTTACCGATATAGCCTCACATTTTTGTTATTTTATTCAGTGAAGCATACGGATGGTCTTGGCTGATTTCAGGCACAGTGATAGAAAAAAATAATTTAAATTAATTCTAGTTTATTTGACAAGTTGATGTTAAATTATTTCAGTTTTATTGACATTAACATTTTCAATGTGTCGAAAAATCTGCAGTTGAGTATTTGTCCAAAGTAGTAAAATCTTGCACTGGTTTGTCTCTGGTTGATTGAAACTGGTTTTCTCCTAAAACTAATTAAAAACGTATGCCTGTCTGTCAAGTCTGTCAAGCCTCCGCCAGCCAAGAAAAAGAAGAAAACTGTGACTCCAGCCTCTCAGGACTCGTCTATTGCAGATCGTCTGGTTTATCTGACAGGCATTCCAAATGATGCCTCAGAGCAAGAAGTTACCGACTTGGTCGGGTCCTTTGGCAAGATCAACAACGTGATCCTTATGCCGTGCTCCGAGGAAGAGAGTGAAAAGGGCGAGGGACAAAAGGTGCTGTCCTTGGTGCATTTTGCAAGAAATTTGAGTTGTGTGTTTGTTTTTTTTGGTTTGTTTTTTTGCTGGTTTGAGTCTTGTCAGGCATAGGCATGAAGCCAGTTCAGAAGGTGCTTTGTTCGTTCATTCATTATTTAAAGCTGTTAATGTGATGTTATTTAGCAGTAGTACAAATGACACTAATAGTTGATGTTCAGTCACAATCTGTTTTTGTATGTCACTGTTTATTTGCTCATGTAGTGAATATTCCAGGCAAAAAGAAACAGCGATAATATTCAATCTGGCCATGTCCTTTAATGTCCCTGAAAGATGCTTACTTTTTGTTTTGTTGTATTAAAATTTGCCAAATTTACATTTTCAGTATAATGCGACTTACATAAAAACAGTATCTGTGGATATGTTAGGCTATGAAGGTTTCCTGGTTCTATGTTGCAGAAAGTCATCATGGTTTCTGTCTGTCCCACATCATTGCTTTGTCACCTTTCCCTTTTGCAGGCCTCTGTATGCATGGTGAAGGCTGAAGATGCTCAGGCACTGGCTAAGTCCACAAATCTCTTCATCAGGGACCAGCAGATCACTGCTTCAACAGCCAAGGTACTGTGAACTGTGAAATGCAAAATTTGTTTCAGTTCTTCTTTTTTTATTTTTACACCACATGTATGTGGTCTCATTTACTCTCTGAGTAAACATTTTATTTATTCCAGAAACCTGAAGGAGGGCAGTCTTCTGATGCTAAAAGCAGGTTTGTCCCTTATCACCATTTTCCTTTTAAAGCCCCATACATTGCACACTCACCCTACCAACTTTGAACCTGGTCAGATTAATATTTCTGCCTTCACAGCAAACCTGTTTCAGGACAGGAGAAAAGTGCTGCTCGGGAAGACTCAGGTAGGACAACAAAAACACTTTTAGTCATTCAGTGCTAGCATATCCAAATCTATCACTGTCAGGAAATGGTCAGTATATCTTGACTATAGTTGACCAGTCAAATTAAAAGTTACCACTTGTGTAGCTTAGGTACATGTAGACTGGGATGTGATGTTGTGCTTTTCCTGGGTTGTGGTGTTTATGAAAACATACTGATTGTAGCACTATTTGTATCCCCTCCATCTTTCCCTCCTACTCCCCGCTGCAGGAGGTGACACTGACCAGAGGACTTCTGATGAGGTACATGATCCAAGCACATACCTTTTAACATACGAATAAAATCAATGTGAAAAGGCTTGTTCAACCAGATCCTCTGGCTCAGGTGTGATTAAATGGACATACAGTTGTATGCAAAAGTTTGGGTATACATTCACAAATGTATTTGGGCGTATATGTTTTGATATGAATATTAGGTAACAGCGTATTAACATTTAGTTCTCTTAATCCTTTCACTTAAATAAACTTCAGTAAAATATGTAATTTGTCCAAACTTGTTCATACAACAATATCCATATTCAGCTGTTTTCCTCACATCCAATACAATGTCTCCTACAGAAAGGCATGGTGTTGATCACAGGACTTCCTGAAAGCAGCTGGTCAGAGAGTGACATCATCAAGCTGATCCAGCCCTTTGGAACTCCCTTTGACATTATCTCAGCTACACAAATTGGAAAGGTTGGTATATACACTGTTCCCCAGTCATACTGACAATGAAAAATGTCCTGGAGCTATTTTTCATGACAGCTAATGTCTGAGGATAACCATTGCCAGTGAGAGGATTTACAAGGTGCGATCAGAAAGCTCAGGGACTGTGTCCCTGTGTGTATAACAAGCGTGGATGTCCTCCACTAAGTCAAAGCAACCGTTCGGCTTGAGTTTTATTTTGGGAAAGAGGAACAGTTAGAAGGGCGCCAAATCCAGTGAGTGAGGTGGTAGGGAGATTCCTCAGAAACGGTGGTGTAGAACTTGCCGTTGACAGTCTGACCCTGAGGAGACAAATTCACAGTGCACAGCCACATATGTTGAAAAAGACAAGCATGATGCGCCCCGTTGGTTTTCCTCCACTGCAAAGACTGCTGTTTGGTCTCCAGGTCATAGCCATAGACCCACCTATCATCACCGGTGATAATCCTGGACATAAAGCTTGAGTTTTTCTGGGCCTCACAGACTTCAACACAGTGCTGCTTCTGCTCCATGTTGAAATCATAAATGTGCAGCTGCAAGGGGTCACAAAAATGCATGTAACACAGGCCCGGGTGCTGATTGGGTAATTTAATGTGGAATAACTCATGCAAGTTATTTCTCGCACCTGCTGCATGCACGTTACCATGCCGCGCTCCGCCCGTTTGCCACAGGAAAAGTCTCTGAGCTTTTTGATTCCACCTCCTATTTGTTAATTGAAATGATTGTAAAAGCTGATATTAAAAAGTATCTTTTTTCTATGTTAGGTACTTGTGTCAGTGCCAGATATGGAGATCGCTCAAGAGATAGTGAAAGTCCACACCTTCATCCCTGCAAAGATTAAAGACTCTGAGCTGAAGATAACCCATGTCAAACAGCATATTGGCCTCAGCACACCGGTAGGGCTCTCATCATCAGCCCAAATCCTTCACAGTATAGTTTCATCTGTTCTCCTCTGTTGCTCTTTAATGTTCTTAATTAATTCTGAAAACTCTTTACACAGGTGGCTCTCTACAATCTACTGATGGGATCAGTTGACCCATTAGTGAGTATTTATTTATTTTATAATTTAACAGCAACATTGCACGTTAATGCGATGACTGAAAGGCAAAAGGTTTTTCATCAGTATTGACAATGATCAAGTAATTGATGGTTAAATATTGTGTGTGTTTGGTGATCCAAATGTAGATTTACCCTAAAAACTGCAGCAGCAAGTTTACAGCTAAGTCAGAGTAACATTTTAGAAAGCCTTCACTTGCTGCTCTGCACTCACCTCCTTCTCTGACAGCTGCTTACTGCTAGAATGAAAAAACTTTTACTCTATTTACCTCTTGGTTTAAGAAGCTGGAAAGAACCTTTGAGTACTCTTTAGATTTAGGTAAGCAAGGACAGTCAGTAATTATTCACTGGCTTACAAGTGATGAATGTTCTTTTGTACTCTTCAGGAGAGTTCTGTTCCTGTAGGCTGGAGCAGCCTCTTGGTGATCAGAAATGTTCCCAACACGCCGTCTGGCTCCTCTGAGGTCCAGAAACTGGTGCGGCGCTTTGGTACCGTCATCAAGACCCTAGTACTCAACAATACGGTGAGAGCTGTTTGTCTGTGCAGCCACAAACGTGCAAATCCATTATATCCTGAGACACCCTTGTCCTGAATAAATCTGTCATGCCTCACTCTTAATTTGTAAGGCAAAGAAACCTCACATGCTGTTGACATGATGTTATGCCTCTCTATTCTCAGGTCATTTGCGAGATGGCAACTGCAGCCATGGCCTTGTCTGTTTACAAACGCTTCCAGACGTTTCCGTGCATCATCCAGAACAACCCGCTGTTCTTCTCCCGCAAGCCTGACCCCAAGGTCAGCACCCAGACAAAAGTCATCACTGCATACCTTGATTCATCTGAGGTCAGTAGCTTTGACAATAGATTGGCAATGGTTGTACATTATCCATTTAGACACATTTGCTGGCAAATGCTGCTGGCAAAATGTCCTGCAGCTTCAACACCTGACTGCAGGTGTTTGACATGACACTGATCGAAACTTCCTTGTGTCTGGTCGTAGGATACACCTGCAAATGGCAAGGGCAGCCAAATGGCACCAGCTGCAGACGAAGAGGAGACGGCACACAAAGAGAAGTCTGAATCTCCTTTGGAGGAAATGGAAAAAGATTCTGTTGGGACAGATGAGAGGATGGAGAGCACAGAGAAGATGGTTGATGAAGACGACGCTTTGGGAGAAAACAGGAGCGAAGACGAGATCAAAAAACTTACAGGTCGTGTTTCTGACTCTTCGGCTGCAGCGGAAGCGAAACCAGAAGCACTTTTGGATGCAGACATCAGGGAAACATCAGCTGCTAAAACTGTCATGGAGACAGCAGAAGAGAATAATGGAGTCACTGTGTCCGAAGCAGAAAAGAAGACTCAAACAGGTGAAGGAACAAAATTGTCCAGCTCTGATGGCAAAGCGGCTTCCGGGGAGATGGTCATGCCAGAGCTCCCTAAGGTAAAATACTTCAAAATGTCAGCTGTTGTCAGCTTGTCATTGGAACCAGATTGTTCTACTCTGTAGCTAAGCCTGTGAGTTTTGACATCTCTATTTGATTCCTGTTTCACTAGGTTACTCAAGAAATGGTTAATGCATTGCTTGTGGAGTGCCGAACACGAACAGCCAGCCATTCCAACAACATAGCAGCTTCCACCCATGGAGTAAAGGAGGAAACACAAATGGAAACAGAGCAGGTTGAAAATGCAGCAGAGGAGACAAAAGAGCCGGCCAAGAACCACACAGAGGAGGAGGTAAAGAAGCAGGAGAAGGAGAGAAAAGAGAGGGAAGCGAGGAAGGAGAAGGATGCGAGGGAAAGAGAGAGGAGGGAGAGGAGGACCTGGGAGAAGGAGAGGTCTAAGAGGGAGAGGGAGTGGGATGTAAGAGCCAGAAGAGAGAGGGAGAAGAGGGAGGAGGAGAGAATGGAGTGGGAGAGGAGGGAAAGAGAGAGGAGGGAGAGAAAGAGAGCGTACGGCGAGGGCTTGTCGGGATGGAGGTCGTCTTGCAGGTCAGCGGGATTCAAGCCGAGCTCCTGGAGGGACGCGCAGGATAACGACTCAGAGGCTGAGACCAAAATGGTGAGAGAATGTGCTGCTTGGTCAAAAAGTATAAAAGCTGGGGATGAAATCTCTCTCTCTTCTTCTCATTCTTATCCTCAAATCTGTTGTTGTTCTGTCGTGCAATCAGGTGGAGGAGGAGGACGAGGAGTTCCCATTCAACCTGAGTGACTTTGTGACAGTAGATGAAGTAGGAGATACCGACCTTCCTCGTTCTCCTTCTCCTGTCGTTCCCATGGAAACCACAGAAGGAGGGGAGGATACTCCCACATCTGTCCAACAGGACACTCCAGCGGTACAATTTAGCTTTTATATGTTCCATAAAATTTCTCTCTCTAAATGTTTATCAGGGTGTCTGATAAATCTGAGTTTCCCCCAGTGTAAAGACATCAGTCATTGTCTTTTGTCGCGTCTCTAGGACACACCCATTCAGGTCGCCGCAGAAACAAGAAGCCTAGATGCCACAGTGATCCCGGTGAAGTCTGATGAGCATGTATCAGAGTCCAAACCTGGGAGCGTACCAACAGCTGAGTCTTCAGACAGTTTGGCGTTGTCGGTTTTAACACCAAGTCTGGTCCTCACTGCCGCAGCATCGCCCTTGCCACCTTCACAAGCTGACTCATCTCCCAGCCAAACACATGAGCTAACACGTCAACCAGAAGCACCTCAGACTGGTATAGCCTCACACTGGTTTAACCTCTGTTCATAACTTAGAAAATGCAATCCTTTTTTTTAGATTTTTTTCCCTTAGATTTTAAGTTTAAAATTGCAATTAATTTTGGCCTGAAATCTGTTGTTATTTTTTAGAGACCACACTAATAGCCACTCTGGACTCCACCACAGAGGTTCAGCGCCTTTCCTCACCTGCCCCTTCAGGTTCAGGTAACCCAGCAGACTCCTCCTCAAACAGCCCAGCAATAGGGCCAGCGACTGCAGAGAGTGAGGAAGATAAGAAGGAGGGCAATGCTCTCAATCACATTCAGGCTAAGGAGCAGGAGATGGTGTCGGACAAAACAGAAGAACAGGAAAAGATTCAGGATCAGGAGGACAAAGAAAAGGGAGCTCCCGCTGCAGAGACAGGTGCAGTTTATTTGATTTTGTTTGTATTAGAACCATGGGTGGTAGCAGCACCTTACTGGGTAGAGGATCAGGCTTTTGACCATATTATCTCCAGTAGGATCCTTGAATCTGTGGATGTTCCAGACTTTTTAACAGGTCCCTGTCTCTTCCAGGAAAGCAAGAGAGGTCTGAAGACCAAACAAGCACGGAAGAGGAGAGTGTGAAGAAGAAATTACAGATAGAAACTCCCACAAGCACAGACTCCCTCCCTCCTTTTGACCCCAGCAACCCAGTTGGTATGACACTATTTGTCCACCATGTCTGCCACTGTGTTTTCACTCACGTTTTTTACTTTTATGTTTACACTGTCTGATAGTGATGATGGGCTAATAGAGTTCACTTTCATATCTGCGTGGATGTGTGTCCTCAGGTATGGAGTTTTTAGTCCCAAAGACGGGTTTCTTCTGTAAGGTGTGTAATCGATTCTTCAGCGGAGCCAAAGAAGCAGAGATCAACCACTGCAAAACCGTCAAACACTATGAGAACCTACAGGTAAGCAACACAGTTAGTGTATACATAGTGTAGGGCACTCCACATTTTTTTCAATCTCGATGGTTTTTGACAGTTACTGTAATACAGGTAAGAATATATAAATATAGATATAGATGTACTCAAGTTTAATCTTTCTCTCTTTTCTAGAAATACTTGCAGAGTAAGAAGACAGTGACTGTGACTGCCAAATCTGACTCCAGCTGAATGTGGCTATGAAACTGAATTTTGCCATTCCCTTCCTTTTGTATTGTCTCTTTATTTCTCACTAAAGGTTCAGATTTTCATGTTGTTGTAGATTAGTCGTATGTCCTGTTACCATTTAAATATACAGTATTGATTTTTCTTGTACAGTTAAGAGAAACAAGTGGAATTGTATAATGAAAGTTGGCCGCCAGTAGGAACTGTGCACAGTCAATAAAATGTCTTTACTAAATTGTCCGTCATTGCTCATTCACAATCTGAACGTCTGAAATTTCTCCATTTGTAGTTTAATTGGGTTGATAATATTTTATAAGCCTGCACATTTTTAGAATAGGTGACAAACATGAAAACTCTCGTGTCTACAAAAATTGTGTTACAACACTTCACAGTTCACATACTGGTGTCTGGAGAGAAAATACACATAACAAAAATCTTACAGTAAACCAGAGAACCTCTTTGTGAAATCACTACATCAAGATGAAATTAAGACCAGTGATCATTTGTGTGGGGGTTAAGTACCAAGTTATTTACAGGATAGTAATGATAACGAGTAATGAACTTGATCCCTGAATGCCTCAGAGGACTTCATATCATCATCCCTCATTTATATAAGCTGTTCTTGAGTGTTTTCATGTAATGTGATTTGGTTCGAACCATATCTAATATACAAACTATTTGGTCAGAATAAACCCAAAACCCAGCACCTGCATTACCCACAATGCAACTCAGTTGTTGACATTTTAGCATGTTGGTTTGGGTTTGGTATGCCAGTGGCAGTAGCAGCTAACATAGCCTTGAGCAGCTACAGTAGCCTCGAGCAGAGATGAAGAGCAGGCTGCTCACTTCTTTTTAACCTCACACCATCAAATTTTGACAGCGCTTACTCCAGTCACATCACTTTTGAGTAAGGGTAAGTCCATGATTCATGATTTCTCTTTTGAGAAATTAGTTCTGTCTTGTGTACAACTAATGTATACTATGCACCTGTGAACAATGATTTATATCTGACGTACCACTGTATATATTCCCTGAGAATGCAGTCCGTTTAGTAATGTGTGTGTGAACTGAGAGATGTTTGATATTGAATTTTCAAAATAGAAAAACAGTCCAATGTATTCTGTGCTAAAGAATATAAGATAGGAATCATCAAAGCTCCTTTCCTTTGCATTTAAAGAATTCAACCGGCTCTTATCGTGGCTGCCACTTAGATACCTCTGGGTCATTTAACTCAGTTACAGTAAAAAGAGATGCCTCTTTTCCTGCCACATCAGCCAGCAAAGAACCCACAATTTGAATTAGATTAGATTTTTAGGTTGTGTATTGTCCAGTATCTTCACAGCAAACAAATCTCATATATATAAATCATATATAATCTCCGTGTGTTCATTTGCTCTGCTGATCCTTGCCTCGTTCATTGAACTCCTCTGCAGTTTGTCCATTCTCAGGCTCCTTAGAAGGCCCAGCACAGGAGATAAAGAGGCTCAAGAAAGGAAGAGAACCAGCAGAAGACAAGGTCAAGATCGTGTGTATTGTGTCAGTCATGCTAGTTTTTAACTGTGGTTCTATTCATTGTAGTGCCTTTGCTCAAAGCAGATGCTCAACTAAAGCTGCTGTGGATCAGGCGGAAACACGGCACGGCTCTGCTGATGGGGACCGTGGCATCTGGATGGGCTGGACTTGGTAGCTGTCCAACAACATACTGTGACGAGGCCTGAGGCAGAAAATGGTACCAGTCAGTCCAGTAGGAGGTGAGAGCTCAGATGGAGGAGCTGCACCTCAGCTGAAGGGTGGGGATGCGTCAGGCCATGATGTAGAGCTCACACTGAAAGTAACAGAGCCCCTGGTCTGATCTGTCCAGGGACAGTTCCACTGTAGTTTATTCTGACAAGAGAGAAGGCAGCATTACTTTGTGCAGTTCTATTGTGAAAGGCAAGTAAAATAATAATAATAATATGGAGCTGCAGATGGCTGGAAGACTCAGACACTGTCTGTCTGTTCTCCAGCAAAGATCTATTTTGAAATCACAGGAGTCTCAGACAGTTTTAACCACAGCATGCTACTCTAATAAAAAAACAAGTTTTCTACAGTTTATGATCTTTTGACAGCAGCCATGTGGGAAATCAGACTGAGAAATGGTTAAAACTGTAGACAGCCGACCAAAATTTCTGACCAGCTAGAAATCCATTAGATCAGGACCCATATCATTGACTGTAGAGGGGATTAGTCAGGCACTGTGACCCCCCTCCTCAAATTGCATGTCAAACAATGACTGAGCTCAAAGAAATTCAGAGTGATTCCAAAATTAAGTTGGGGACAACCAGCTAAGATCAGGCCGAATCCATACAGTGTCTTCCTGGCTTTACACACTGTCAGACAGGCAGTGCTGAGAAGCTCTCCTTAGGCAAAATAAGTAAAGACATGTGCATGTACTTTCACTGTGGAGAGTGAGGATAACACTGTGAATGTCTGAGCAAAAAGACGGATGGAATACAAAAGAAACGGATCCAAATACTGTAAGTAAAACTTGAAAAAGCCTTTTTAAAATCCTATTAATTAGAGTTATTTAGTATCATGTTATTATCTTTTTTTAACCAAAAATTTCTTGAATTGTGTTATTTCACATGTAAATTTGTACATGAATTAAGTCATTTTTCCTTGTGTCAGTACAGAGAGAGAGGGAGGGAGAGAGTGAAAGAGAGTTTTTAAAAAAAAGGCATACCTGCACAGCTGCACCTGTCGAGCAGGTTGGATTGGATAAACTTCGCGGGTGGGGGGGTTAGGAGGGAGGGGTCAACAGAACAATGACATAAGGAAGAAAGGAGAGGAATGCAACAACTGAGAAGCAGACAGAGGGGTTAACAGGAGGAGAAAAGACGGCTGAGAGGGAGAGTGGCAGCACTGAGGACGTCTTGGACATATGCTTCGGAAATAATCTCACCTCAGGTTCAGAACAGGTAAGACATGTTTAACTATGATAGAAACACACTGGAATTTTGTTTCATTCATTTGGAATCTGTGTCTTTCATGTCTTTTGCCATATTATGAAGTTCTCGTTATTAAGAGTCTGAATAGTATCTGGTCCATGCTAATGGACTAAACAGCAGCCTGCTATGCATTTTCAACCAACAAAAGGCTTTTCTGTGTGATTGTCCGTTATCACAAACTAAGTATGTGAGATAACAGACAATTGTAAATATATTTAAGTGCTGTTGCTTAATGTGCCATCATTATTATGAGAAAAGTACATGTACAACATGTTCTTGTGATTAAAAGGTTCAGGTTGACCATAGAATTTGCTCAGGGTCCACCTAAGCACCATTTGTCAGTGTTAGCTCACGGTTTTATCATCAGAATCATGTGATTGTGAATAGTGTACCAAAGACTGTGACAAGCCATTTAATCACTGTTGATAAGTGGAGATAGGTTTGAGTGAAAGTGTTTTGTGTTTCTAAGAAAGTTGAATACACTTGCTTCGGACAAAAGTGTGTGCTAAATGTAATGAATGAACGTAATGTAAGTGTAATGACAAAGAATGGCAGATAATACATGGGATAGGCACTGTGCACTGCGGTCTCTTGTCAATAGCATTAGGCACTTGTTTACATAGTAGCTTTACAGTTTCACCGTGCAGAACTCAACTCATGACGGATTTCCCAACATATAACCACTTATTGAATGGTAGTGTTGACAGGTGATGTAGAGCTGTGTTGTATAACTCCAAACCACACCTGGGACATGAGAACAAAGAGAAACCGTTTAAATATCTGTCTTTGATTTGACAGTTGCTGGAGCAGCACCTCACACTTCTAATCTCTCCTTTCCGAGCAGGTAGCATTTTAAGTTTGTGTTAAAAATAAAATAAAAAAAATAAAAATAAAAATAAAATATGCCAGCTGTATAGTCATTGTGTAAGCTATAGCAGGTTCCCCCTGCATTTGGTCTGTCTGCTAAGCTAGGCTAAGGAAGTTGTTATCTATGTTCTCATCTGACTCTGGGTAAGACAGGAAGCAAGTAAATTTCTTGTTTGATTGTTGCTTAAAGAATGCGCAACATTATCATATCAATTGAATAACATCTAAATAGCTTGCCTGACAATCAGACAGAATTGGCATTTTGTTTCACTCAATTCATTCTGTTCGTTAGCCAGTGTGGTTTGGAGAGGTTTTTGTTTTGTTTTTTTTTTCTCTAACTGACCAGTACTGTGTGATGTTTCCCTCCGTTATTTCAGTTGACATGTTGCCCGTGGTAGCAATTGCTAGGAGCAGTTAACAATTTTTTATATTTAGCAAAGAAACACTGTATATCCATTTTAGAGATGTTACGTCTGTAACACACTCTGTAACCCATAATGACAAAATGACAACATGTTTTTAGAATTTTTTTAATCAGTACTTTGTAGAAGCTCCTTTGGCAGCAATCACAGTTTCAAGTCCTCTTGAGTAAGTCTACAAGCTTTGCACACCCAGATGTGGGCAGTTTATTCCATTCGTCCTGGCAGGTCAACTCAAGCTCTGTCAAGCTCTGGGTGCACCTGTGAACTGCCATCTTCAGGTTTCTCCACAGATGATCTGTGGGGTTTGAGTCTAGACTTTGGCTGGTCCACTTAAGGACCAGACACAGTGTTTGGAGTTCTGCCCAAAGAGTAAAACCAATCAGTCTCATCAGACCAGACCAGACTTTTTCGTCATGCTGCCAGAGTCCTTTAAATGCTGTTCCAAGCAGGCTGTCATTTGTCTTTTACTCAATGTGGCTTTCATCTAGCCTGACAGGTGGAATTCTACTGTGATGGTAGTCCTTCCGGCAGGTTGTCCCATCTCTGCAGAGGACCTCTGAAGCACCGTGACCATTGCGTTGTTGGTCACCTCCCTGACCAAGGCCTGAAGAGCCTTAATCAGGGAAAAATCTGAACATTATAACCTTCGTGAATGAGGATTTACAGGATTAGACTGCATTAGTTTTAGCGAAAATGACTTAAACAGCAATTTTATCAATTTAAAATTAAATTATACAATAAAGTCTGCAAAAAATGAAGCGGTCTGAAAACTCATTGAGCCCAGTGCACCCCCATACTGTATAACGTAAGAGGAACACACAATCAACACTGTGTCATTTCCTCTCTATTCCAGCTATGATCACTATGCTGAGGTTGTTTACCGCATGCCTAACAGCTTAACAACAGGGAAACTGGCTGTACCTGTACTACAGCTCTGTGATTGAATTTGGACATGTGGACATTATTAGATCCTCAGGAAAAGAAAGCTGAGGAAAATGTCTCTTAGCATGTGAACTATTTTCCATTCTTCACATCTATAATGACTGGATTAAATTCTGAATTAGGATTAGCTTTAAGTAATTGTCAAGATCAGTTTTAGAGTTAAAGTTATGGGACAAATAACATATGGTCTTTGTGAGTAGCAGTACAAATGTGTGTGTGTGTGTGTGTGCTGCCCATAAACATACAGCAGACAATGAAGGAGACAGACAAACATCTAGCCAGCTGTATTATCTATGCATGCTGATCCTTCAGGGTCATGTGGTTATCTGAGAAAAATATACACCCTACAGCCAATTATCATCAAGTATTCTCTGTGGCTTTGGTAGAGCAACATTTTGCTTTTACCTTTCAAAATCAGAAGGGGAGATTCTGCCGTTGTTGTCCCTCTACACGTTACAATTCAGTGGAATAACTGAAGAACTAAGTTCTACATGAGGAGAGTATTACTGTAATGTTTCATATTTATAAAACAAGAACTTTTAGCAGCTCTAATGTGAGTAATATTTCTAAACCTTCCAGTTCTTTAAAAAAAGAAAAAAAAAGACATCACTTGTCATGTTTCTACATGTGCACATACATAGAAAGTGAAACCCATGAGTAATGTTTGTTTTTTTTACTGGTCCTAATTGACTTCAGTAATAATACCTCAATTATACTCTTTATCCTCTGGATAAAATAATGATTGATTGACTGTATATGGTTATTTAACTCTGTGCTAGAGCTCTAGCATCTGCATCAGGTAGAGTTATGAACTGGAGATACTGAGATGGTTTTGGCACTATTCCTGCAATTTCAAACTGGGTAAGAGTGCCAATTAGGCATTAAACGATTAGCCACAATAATAATAACTACACAAACCCAAAGTCTGTGCATTATCAAGGGAAATGAGGGCATTTCTGCTGCTGAGAAATGTACTTTTTTATTGCCTTGAGCTTCACAATCTAAATTCCATTCACTTCCATTGTATCAGGGAGGAGGCAGTAATATGGATAAATGAAGTGTAAATTTGCCCATATAATTTCACTTCCTCCGAGGAACCTGATTGTTGCCTACAGTGCCTGCAAGTAAGGAACATTTTAATGTTTGATGCAGCAGGTTTGAGATGGATTCATACCTTTCACAACATCAGCAGACTGCACAAAGGATCAGGCACCAAGTATACAGTATCTGTCATTATGGATTATATATCCTGAGTTATTTCTTTCTTTCTAATGGTAACACTATCTCTCATACAGTTTAACACTGGATGGCCATGGCACTGCCTGCAGCCTTTCTGTCTGAAGACCAGTTCACCTGCTCCATCTGTCTAGAGGTGTTCAGCAACCCGGTTTCAACACCATGCGGCCACAGCTTCTGCCAGGCCTGCATCTCCTCCTACTGGGATGGAGGGGGAGGGAACACAAAGTCCTACCAGTGTCCCCTCTGTAAGGAGTCCTTCCGCAAGCGTCCAGAGCTCCATATCAACCGAACCCTGAAGGAAATCACAGAACAGTTCAAGCAGATTGCCGCCGCTGGAGTGCCAATGGATGGGAGAGGTGGAGGAGGAGTGGAGGAATCCAACTCACATCCTCACCATCATCCTCACCCAGCCCTGTCTCCACCTCCGAGGCCAGGGGAGATGCCGGGGAGCATTTTTGCCGAGATGATGACCCGTTTTCAGCAGCTCCCAGCTCCTGGGACGCCTCATGCCTCGCTTCCCCATCCCAGTGGTGCTCACCAGGACCCACCTCCATCCTATTCACCTCCTCGCAGGTACCACATTACACTCCCCAGACTACATTACAGTGGGTTTGGTTCAACTACATCTTTGATACCACACAAAAAAGGATAATGTTTTGCTAAAAATCTAAGAAATGGGGCCGAGTAAATGTGCTGCAATAATGCTATAAATGATCCACGAACTGAACCTTCATTTTTTATGTTATTGTTGGTTTAAATTGGTTTTGTTTTTGTTATTTTTGATACCACCACTAGGAGTCACAAAAGTTAGAAATGTTCATACTCGACAGACATTTGAAGGCCAAATATGGGAAAACATAGCTTTAAAACCAGTGGGTAGAATCATAAAATATCCATCAAGTGGTTTCCCTCACTCTCGTTCTGCCCTCTACTCTTTGTTCTCCCTCTCCCTTCTTCCAAAGTACATTCAAAATTATTTAGTAAAATTATTACACCTTCTTTATTTCGTCTCTGTTGGGGTTGGAGTTTGTCAGGTCATCAGAAAATACAACTGTATGAATGCTGATGTGTCTTTTAGATCTGTGAACAGGCAACCATTGACTCATTAACCATAAAAACCTGTGTGTGTTCCCATAAAAAATATGTTTGAATGCATTTGCTGTTCCCTGGTGAACAGCAAATATTAACCATGTATTTAGAACAGCAAACATAACAGCTGTCATTAATGTGCATCGCTGAAGCACTGTTGCATTCGAACTCCTATGAGTCCTGACTTTGTTTTAATGTATACAGGTATACTCTGAGTGGTCCAAGTGAATCTTCCCCCAGCCTGCCTCTGTGCCCCATCCACCTGAGAGGTCTGGAATTCTTCTGTCGAACTGATAACACCTGTGTGTGCAGCGTCTGTGTGGAGACAGCACAGCACAGAGGACACAACGTCATCCCTGCCAAGAGGGAGTGGCACATCAAGAAGGTATTTGTGTGTGTGTGTGTGTGTGTAACAGTTAGTAGGATCAAAAATGGTGATTTCACATTGTTGGAAGCCCGATTTGTTTCACTGAGGTTATATTAAGGATTAAGATTAAAACAGGGTGTGGCTTTGGTGTGAATGTGAGTGTGAATGAATGTTATATTCAAATGCGCAGTCCAAAACAAGAAAATGGCATCATTTAAAGGCTATGGAACAAAATCATGATAATGATGATCTTATGCTTTCTTTTCACAGCCATGTCATTGTGTAATCCCACACACGTGTTAGCGTAATACTGTACATAAACCTGACTGTGTGGCAGGTTTCAGAGTTAATATATGGATTTTAGTGGGTGTAAGTTATAGACACAGTAAAGTTAAACCTAAGCAAAGTTGTGTGTTTTCCATCTTCTCCAGTCTCAGCTGGGAATTGCAGAGGTGGAGCTGAAGGATCTCACCTGCGAGAGAGAGAGGAAAGTAGAGGAAATACAGAACTCCTTAAAAGAGATACAGGTGAGTTTTCAGTCTTGTACCATGTTGGATTATTTTAGGTTGTTGTGAAATAGACTGCTTATCCTCAAATGTCTCTTGACATCCTGAGAACGTAAGAGAAGATTAGGCTCACTAAGGACACATGTATTTAAACATCAGAGAAGTGTACAGGTATAGTCTGGTCAGACTGATCAGGACAGTCTTGCTTAACATCTACCACCTGATATCCTGTAGGATCCTGAATACATCTGGTACTGTGGTATGATTACTGACTGCTACTAGCCAATGAGAGACAACAAACAACTTTTTGTATCTATTAAAACATTTTGAAAGTTAATCACTACACTGTGTACATATATGAATTAAAAATAAATAGACGTGGTTTTCATGTTGCTTACTGTGCTGGTGCTGCTTAATTGCAGGCCCTCTGATAACAGCTCACTTGTCTCTCAAGACCAAGCACTTGATTTCATTGGTGGTCTGTTCCAAACTTGGCCAGTAAAATATTGTCCAGCCTGCCCGACAGTTTGCTCATTAGGGCATAAGACTAGCCAACTTGACAGTTTTCCAGTAGGTGTCTTTAAACACCCTTTAAACACACATCTATTGCTGTTTGTCTTTTATTCAGGCTGCTGCTGAGAGAGACACAGATGGAGTTGTTTGTGCATTTTCCAAACTGATCTCCTGTGTCGAGCGTTGCCAAGCTGAAATGTTAGAGGTAACTAACACTGACACAGGACAGATGGAGGGAATTTAGTAACAAAAACACAACTTTTCATTGTAATGAAAGTCCTACATTTTGAGGATATTATCTAAGCTGTGCGACATACATTTTTCCTGTTCATCCCAGGTGATAGAGATGACTCGTCGAGCAGCTGAGCACAGAGCTCAGAGCCTGCTGAGAGAGCTGGGGGAGGAGATAGCTGAGTTAAAAAAGAGGAGTACAGCACTGAGTCAGCTGGCTGTGTCTGAAGACTACATAGACTTTCTAAAGGTATGGATGAATGAGTGAGTAAATAGAAGAGAAACAAGATAATCCAAAGTGATAAATGTGCAAGGCTGTATTGCTTATGCATCCAGCAATTAAATCCACTAATTAATTTCAGTTCCAGTTTTTGTTCCTGGGCTCTTACCCTCAGAATAGCACCTCTTTTATTACCGTACTGGCCAGAATGTAAGACAGCCCTGATTATGAGACAACCCTTCATTTGTTTAATATACTCTGTATCTAACATGCCTCTGAAGAAGCTCAGTGAATGATGATTATTATTATTACTATTATGATTATTATCCAAATCATGTTGTAGTTTTGTGGCCCGAGAGTTGGGAGCCACATGACTGTAGAAAGCAAACACTGGTTATCATTAGTGTCAGTATTGAGTCTTGTAATGACAATTTCATCATACTACAGAGTGACGCTGCTTTGCCGCCCGTCTCTCCAAGAAGCAACTCTACAAGCTAATGTGTTTCTTTAAGCTTGTTTAAGCCACTTTTTTTTTTCCTCTCTCTGCAGATGTTCCCTGCCCTGTCCACCCCTCCACAGGCTAAAAACTGGTCCAATGTCTCTGTGTCCTCTGAGCTGACCTCAGGGGTGATTCTCAGCACTGTCAATCCGATGATGGAGCGCTTTCAGGAAGAGATGCGTAAACTGCCAGAAGTCTGTAAGTCTTCATTCAGACCTAGAGTGAAGCTGGATAGTCAAATAAAGATGCTGAATTTAATGGAGATATTCTACAATCTAAAATCTAAAACAGCAACTAAAGTTCCAGTATAGACAACACCAAATATGGATTCTGAAATGTTCTGTGAAAGCGTTACAACTATACTGTGGCAATATCCTCATACAAGACTCCAGTATGTCTCGTCTTTCTGATGACAGAGCTCTGTTCACTAATAATGGCTGATGTGTACAAGATGGTATAAAAGAAATCTTATCTGTTCTTTTTTTCTCATTAACAGGCCAGCGATCTTCAGTGGACCAACCTGTACCCAGACCCAATCCAAGTACGAGTTTGATTAGCTAACAGTACAAAATGTTGATTATTTCAAGATTTCCTCATCCTGTTCAATTTGGTGAACGAATAACAAGAATGTATGAAAATCTAAAATAACTAGAAAAAGCATTTCCTGAAGAAAATGTAGTCTGAATGCTGAAAGCTGAAGAAATCACAGAGGCAATGCTGAAAATAGTAGAAACAAGTTGAGGTAGAAACAGCTTAAAATGTTGTAAAGGTAAAATCAGCAGCTGTAGGTTTGACTTTTAACACTTTGAATGGAAAGAAAACGCACCAACAACAAGCTGAGAGCAGAAACATGTAGATGAAAAACCTGAAAGTAAAACAGAACATTGCCAAAGCTGAAAGTAGAAATAAAATACGGTCTGAACATCTTAACAGTTAAAATGGAAACAAAGAGGTACAAAGTGTCAAACACTGCTTAAAGGTAGTCTACCAATCAGTGATCTCTACATAAGGGTAATCCACCAATCAGAATGACCATCTATTAATGTCTATGTCTCATCTGTGTGTGTATATAAACAGCACAGACAGTGTAGATGGACAGCACTTATATAATCCTTTTCTAGAAATATCAGCCACTCACAGCGCTTTACACTGTAGGTCACATTCACTCATTCACACACGCTTGTTCTACATATAAAGGAGGCAGAATGGAGGAACTGGGGATCGAACCACTGACCTTCTGATAAGTGGGCGACCCGCTCTACTTCCCCTGAGCCACAGCTGCCACAGGTATTAAAGACCTAATGCCCATCAGCTGTATATAGGCAGCTGCAGTAAGATTGGCCTGAGTGAGACTCACACAGATTTGGCTCAGTGCACGTCTGGAACTGAATCAAAAAACCAAAACTCCTATCGCTGAAGTTGTTTCACTGTGAGCATCAGGAGACTTTACTGAAGACATACATGTGTCATTTGTGTAGACAAAGTGAAAAATTACTGCGCAGTCTCAAAAGTGCCCATGTTTGTGTTTTTGCTCTTGTATGGGAGAGGTCAGTTAACATTGGGGTTTAGGGCTCCTAAACTGTGAATCCTATTGCTTAAGTACTCGCGCTGTGGGAAAGCTCACAATCTGTCCACATTTTAATGTATGAATTAGAATAAAATTTGTATAAATAAGATGTGGGAAAAAAACAAAAAACTGTTCACAGATTTAATAGCTGAGTCTTGGGACCCGTTTAAAGCTGAAATGAAGTCAAAGTTCAAAGTGGAGGATGTTTTAGGGGATTTGAACGTTCCCACCATTCATTTGAATGGCAAAAGTTTTGCAAAAAAAGCTGAATAGTATAGTAAATATAAAAGAAAAAAGTTTAATAGAAGCACAAATGTCCTGAAAAAAGCTGAACATTTTGATAGTTGCATGGTTTCTGTAGTTGCAAGTATGCAGGACTAGTTAGTGCCTGGAAAAAAGTACTTAAGAAAAACAGGAGAACAGTGCTGACTCAGCATTCACACTAAATATGATATAATAATGTAAATATATATTCTTTTCTCTACAGAGATCAGGAGGGTTCAGGAATATGCAGGTAAGGGGTTAAATAACATTTCTGCCTCATTAGTTTGTTGTCATTTTCAGTTAATTTTCATCAAGTCTTATACTGATTGGTTCCAACCGTCACTCTCTCTCAATCTGTAAGACAACATCACTTTAGACTCCAACACAGCCCATCCACGCCTCATCATCTCAGTAGACGGGAAGCAGGTGCACTGTGGTGACCGTCATCAGCTTCTGCCTGACAGTCCGGAGCGCTTTGACCGGGTAGTGTGTGTGCTGGCCCACCAGGGCTTCAGCTCAGGACGACATTACTGGGAGGTAGGTGGGTGATGTGAAGCCATGATTCTTTATGCTCAAGAAAAGTATAAACTTTCACAATATAATTTAAGACTTTAAAAGACTTAAAAAATCATACTAAAATATTTAGGAAATACTTACTACAACATTTTTGTTACCATCTTATGTAACATTTGCTGAGTTTGTAATCCTGTAGTGAGGGCCAGGTGATTCACAGGGACATTGACAGGGACATTACAAAAACTCAAGAGATGTCACAGTACTGAAAATCCTGTACCCTGACTTTCCAGTTTTCAGTAATGGCGTGCACCATCTGCTGTCAAAGCAGAGAAATACAAGAATGTAGATACAAATTACGACAAAGTGAGAACTAAATATACAGTATGGAGGATATACTGTATACAGCCGCTGTTTTTCAAATCAATCCTCAAAATCTCAACTGATTTTCTAGAGCCAAAAGTTAAAATTACTCAGCATCAGTTAAATCAAGTCAGTTTGATTTGTATTGCACCGAATCACACCAGATTTGATCTAATTTCAATTTTCATATAGACCAGGTCTAGACCATACTCTTTACAATATTATTTACAGAGACCCAGCGTTTCCCCATTAGCGAGCGCTACATTTATTCATGACAGCAGTGTTTCCGGGAGGTGGTGTTACAGCAGAGACTGGTTTCATATCCACAGTCCCATCTGTGGTTTATGCAACAAAAGCTCTTTGGTAAAGGTTAGGGACAGATGGTGGTTTTGGTTAAATTTATATCAACATGTTGTGTCTGAAGTCACTGTGAACTTTTTTTGTATTAAACCAGACCATGATCTTTCACTTACCTTAAGCAAGTGCAAGTGTGCCTAAACATAACCATAAATAAGAGTAATATTGCTGCAGTCACTACAAGTCAATATTTTACTGCCATGAAACTGACAATTCCTGTCCATGTAGGCTAAAATAAATCAATACATTAAATGACATTACTATGTGATGAACTGCAAGTCGTGCTGGCTGCCATGAATAAAAATTAAATTAATGTTCTTGTACATGAAATCAGAAGGGGACATGTCGTGACTATTTCACAAACTGTTGTGAGAACAGTTTCATTAACAACATATCCTCACAACAGAAAACGTAATCTAGTCGTAATTATGTTTCCTATAAAACATTTGCAGTTAGTTAGTTTAGTTGTATAGGAAAGTCATTTTTAGGTGACAGGGTTGCTCATTCTGAGACAACTCTTTCCTTTTTTTGAGTTGTTTTACTCTATCTTTTGACTTCTAGGCATGAATTGTTCATCTCTATGTGTCAGCACTGTGATAGACTGACAACCTGTCCAGGTTATACCCCGCCTCTCAACCAGTGTTAACTGGGACTGACTCTAGCTCCCTTTGACCTTCAAGGAAAAGCGAGTATATAGCAGTTAATTGATTTGACTTCTAGTGCTCTTTGCAGAGCCTGAACAATTAGAGGAACAGATTTAAATTTGCAAAGAGACTGTGAACTCTTATTATTGTAGCTTCGGTCAGAGGGAGGAAATTCCATCCACGGTGCATACCAGAATGACCTCACCCTAATAAAGGGGAAGTCTGCATTCATTGCAATAAACTGTAGCACCTTGCCCTCTTTCAGGTGGAGGTTGGAGGAAAGACAGACTGGGACCTGGGAGTGGCAAGCCACTCTGTAAATCGGAAGGGCAAAATCACAGTAAGCCCTGCCAATGGTTATTGGTTCCTCAGCCTGCGGGATCGGACAGATTACGCCTTCCGAACAGAACCTGCAACCAGCCTGATGGTCAACCTCAGACCCTCACGGATTGGAATTTATGTGGACTGTGATAAGGGACTGGTGTCCTTCTACAATGTGGAAGCCAGAGTGCTCATCTATACATTCACAGATAGTTTCCCTGACACCATCCATCCATTCTTTAGCCCATGTACCAATAAATCAGGAAGAAATGAAGCTCCGCTAATCATTTGCCCTGTGGCAATGACAGAATGAAACGAGCCAACATTTTAAGGAAAACACTGGGATGCACAGACAAACACCTGGACCAGATTTGGACCAGATCATAGCTCATTCCTTCATGGCATTGGTTAACTTAAGGTATGGGTGTCTATGGTGTCCCTATTTTATGGACCAATGTGAACATTTTTAGACTGATGTCGGCGATAGCCAATATTTTTGCTCTAATGTTTCAACATATCTAATATTAGTGCTAAAAAATTGAAGTATTCAGACCGCACCATGTGCATATATGAAAATATAGACTAAAATCATAGCCAGTAGGCTGTGATTCTTATTACACACTGGAAAAAAAATTCAAATAATCCATCAAAAATAATTAAAGGGTGAAATGCCTTCATGAATGTTATATGAGAACTGTATACAAATGTTGCTGTTGCTACTTCAAAGCATATGGCTAAGTGTTTTCAGGCTTCCTCATGGTTCCACATTTTTGGGCACATAGAGTTTGCTCTTCATGGGTGAAAGTGTAATACCAAGAGTAGTAATCAACCTTTTTTGCAGGTTGAAGTGCCCCGTCAATAGTTTTACAGATGCCTTTTTTACAAAGACAGATTTTTATTTTTTTTATTTTATTTTTATTTTTTTGCAGTACTGCAGTTGGCCACTGGGGCAAATTGGCAGCAAGTTTAACTTGTCTTGCTGTATTCCGCTCTCTTAGTGAATGATTAACATGTCTGATTGTCCTCTCAATGCGCTGTTTAGTATGTAACATTGAGCACATTAGCATGCTAACAGTATCAGGTGATTAGATTAGACTAGATTAATGAATATTCATTCTCCTTTTAGCTGTCTCCATGAATTCCTAAAAAGTATCTGTCTACAAAAATAAATGTATAAAAAATTTTTCTTGATTGTTCCTAATAAGTAGCAGGTGTAAATTTGTTTGTAACTGTTCCAAAAGCTAACTTAGCGCTGCAATGCTTCAGTTGCCCACAGCTATATGCAGTAGGTCAATGACTAGAAGTTTTTGTAATGAAATTATGTGATGCATATGTCACCATGGTAAGAGATCTTATGTTTAAGCACAAATTTAGTTTGTCACCAATATATCAGTTTTAATACATAAAGGCTTTGACATAAATTATGTAATGTAGGCCTACATCGTGATCATGATGTAGGCCACGTGACACAAGATACACACATAGGAAGAGTGAGGCACACCTTCTCCTTTTTCTGTTGAGGCTTTTCCTTTGAACAGATAAGTCAGACCTGCACTATATTGACTGGTTCCGTTTTACTAAAGCCATGTTAACTTATTCCACATAAATCTGCTGTAATCCAAAATATTCTCAAAAGTTAGTCTTTAAAATCTAGCCTTAAATTTTAAATACTAAATGTACATTGATTTTTTCTTGTATCCAAAACATTGTGAGTTCACAGGAAGGATCAGAAATGATAAGAGGCTCCTAAGAAATAAAAATTCAAACAGAAAAGTGCATAACTGTGTACAGAACACATGTTGAGAGGATACTTTATTTACATTCAGGTAAACAGACAAGTCCTGATGGACTAGTGCAAAGGGACACATACTGCATGGTGGCACTACAATATGTACACACACTGCAGGCACAATCAACAATGCTTAAATGAACAGAAAACATATTCAGAAAACCTATTAAGAATCCTCATATTTGGTCATTGATGTGTGGGTAGATCACAGACATTATAGCTCCACTCCAGCACTTAAACTAAACATTCATGTTGAGTAATAGACCACCGGCATGAGAGGGTGTTACTCTTCTATGAAGCTTAGTAGCCTCAACTAAGCTTTACCAAACTACTGAAATGATTTCATACTGATTTAAAAGGCAATTACTGTCAATAAAAACTCCATGCTTGTCAGTGGTCTGCACAGTATTGAAGAAGAGAAGTATATCTTTAATGTAGTAGTAATGCTAATGCAACATTTTTTCAAATATACAGTAAATGTTCAAAGACAGTGCTATTTTTGTTAATAAAAGATAATTAGTTGTACACTTGTGATAATAACTTATTGTACAACTACTATTAAGTCACATCTTATAATGTCACTAAAACTTTTAATAGCTGACTGATGACCTGTAGTCCAGCTCTGCCCTTTGGCTGCTTGAGCTAACATTGATGTTAGCTTCGTGGACTAACTGGACGAATTGCTACACATATCTGAATCTTAGAGGTTGTGATTGAGAGTTTTAATGGTGATAAGTCTTTAAACACATCATATCATAGTTTGAAGTTTGGCAGATAAGACCCAGAGTACTGTTTGTTCTCCAACAACTACTGGTCACTTACAATTGACCACTAATCAGCCGGCTAACAGTCGTCCGCTAACAGCTAGCCAAGGCATTGTTAGCAGTCTGTGTCTTATTAGCATAATTACACACATTACATAATCACAAGTCATGTCATTGAAAAACTCTCTTTCAAGAATTACTCAACAATTACTTCATTTACTGTATGCTAAAGGTCTAGCATGGATGTGATTACTCAACAGAGTGTATGTTAAAATGTTAGCATGGAGCTGATAATCTACCAAGAATACATATTATCATAGTGTTCTTCAAAACGTATTCAAATCCAACAATATACAATAAACTTGGTCTATTCCTGTAATAAATAATTGTAAAACTCTTTGCTGCAGCTTCCTTTTTCTGAAGTCACAATGTAATAAATAGAGTGTAGTAAAAAAAAGCAAACTGACATTTGACACATTTCTGTTGCCTCTTTCTAAGGCCTATAATTCACCTGACCTGTCTTAATTATTTGGCAGCTCATTTGGTTACAAATGGCATACAAATCATGCAAATAGGGAGCTGTGTTACAGCATTAGAAGTATATTTAAAGCAACCCCTACTCAACATACTGTTGAGGCCTTCGCTGATGTCAACAGAACAGGTGCTTAATATTTTTTAGTATAGTACACATATTTGAATGGTATCGTGCTGCTTAATACTATTATACAGTTTTAATTGCCAGCCACAGTTAAAAATACATACACCAGACAGTGTGGTTATATGGAAAATCCTCTTGATCTCTTTTTCATTTATGGCTACTGAGAAATAGGAAATTAGGAAAGCTACTGAGCAGTCACAAGTGACTCTTATTGCAAACAGTGCAAATGCTGCCGAAGTGCCCTTGAGTAAGTGGCCCCAGCTAAATTGTTACAAGATTTATCAATAGTACAATGAGAATTGTATCGGTACGACAGTAAGGCGCAGTCCGTAAAACATTTGGCGGCTGCTGTGAGACAGCAGCAGTGGTAAACGTGTCATCCTGCACAAACCCTGCTAACTACATCTCATAGATTTTAGCGAATTCTATAGTTGGGATTTAACCCCCCTTTTTTTTGAGTACACCCTCTGCAGGTAGTCAGCTTCAGAGGAGACCTAATGTGGGTGGCACCAGGCTGGATCGTCTGTTCTTGAAACCACTGAATTTAGAGGACTGACTGGCTTTGATTAGCAACACTCCTGAAATCACCATTGAATTTTGTGCAAAGATCAGTTAACATTAATTACTGCACCATTACCTTTAGGCAATTCTACTGTTGATGTACACAAACAATTTACTGGTCAGTATTTTGATGAATGCTGTTTATGACATGAGGAACAGGGGATCTGAGAATTCTGTTTCTGTATGTGTGTGTGTGTGTGTGTGTGTGTGTGTATGTGTGTGTGTGCAAGTATATTTTGTAAGTTGGCTGGTTCTCAGTGCTGGTTCACCATATCTCTCCAACAGCAAAGGCTTCATGGCTATGTAAATTGGATAACAGTTGTCAAAAGCCCATCCAGAGCTGTAGGCTGGTGATATTTAACTTTTTTTTGTCGCTGACAAGCCTCATTTTCATAACTCATAACTCAGCATTTTTATTCATATCATATCATATTCATATCAATTACAGTATTTGTTTGACCTGTTATTTTCCAACATTTTAGGGTACTACAATAGCAAAACATAGCAACACAGACCCATTATTTCCTAGTCAGCACATTTTGATGTTTCTATACTACCGCTCTGAGCCCTGACCCAATTACTGGATAATATCCTTGTAGATATATACATATGTGTGTCTGTCTTTTGATCATATCCTCTTACGATCACTGCTGTGCTTTGAGTGGGCATCCCTCTGAGCGCCCAGGCACCTTACCCCATCCAGCAGCATGGGAGTCCCATGATGTGGGTCTGGGTAAAGGAAGAGAAAGGGATAAGGAGAAGGAGTTAGTGAGATGCAGAAAGATAAAGAGAGAAAACCGTTGTGTCAGGTCAAGTCAAGTCAATTTTATTTTTATAGCACCAACTCAAACCTTGGGCAGAACCAGACGCAGGGTGAGCGGCCACCTGCCTCGACCAGTTGGATTGAGATTTTTTTTTTTTAATGTTTTTTCCTCTCCACTGTCACCTAGAGATTGCTCATGGTGGGAATTATATGCATGTAAAGGAGAATCCCGCAAATTATAAGAGGTGATGCATTAACAGAGGTAGATTATGTTTTCCTCTAGATGTAAGTTTTGTGAGGAAAAATTATCTGACTCTGAAAGGGACGTGTACACACAGTGCAGATTTGCATTTAAAAGAGCCACAAGGAAGGCTGTAGTGCTGGGAATAAACGTGCATTAAATATAGGCTTACATAGAACTAAAAAAATGCAAATGCAAATGAGTAGTGGATGCGGACTCATGGTCTATGTTCATCAAACTTTAATCTGAACTAAACCATCAATAACTACTAAATCACTCTTTTTGTTTTTGTTTGTCCACCTAAACCTGCAGTAGCATATAAGAATACCATTCTTCACATACAGGAATCAGTATTATATAAATATTATCATAAGTTGTTCCCGGACACACGTAAGTAAAGCTATGACCTTGGAATGTCACTGTCAATTAAACTTCCTGGAACTGTTTTACTACTGTTAATAACTATGTAGCTGTGCTTTGTGCATTGCATCATGGGAATAGCTTTGTCGCAATTCCATGCTAAATACAGCTTTTAATCAAGTTTTGAGTCTGTAATGTGTTTACATGAGCTGCCCAAGAAAACCTTTAAATGAAGCATAGATTCCAGCGCTAATAACAGAACTTCATTGTTGTTGACAACAATCATGTTTAGTAGGTCATCATGCTGCCTGTTTGAGTCTCACAATGCCATATCTACTGTTGAAAATACAACATTAGAAATTATGTTACTGTTATGAGAGTAGCATGTTCACAAAACAATGATCCACAAATACATTAGGCTTTTTTTTTTTTTTAATATTTGTTTTATGGGAACACCACTATGAAATAGAGCCTGACTAGCCTCTAACACAGCTTATTATAACTACTTATCTTCCTGTATTCTAATAAAAAATGCAGAGCTCAAAGCAAAACTTGGGCCAGACTTGTTTAAAAGATGAAGCTGTCCAATGTTTTCAATGACACTGGCGGAGGACTGGCAGGAACGAATGGTCCTGAGGGAGTCATTAGCAGAGAGACAAGTTTTAAATCAATCTATGATTCTTCATGAAACTGTGTGTTTTCGGTGTGTGTTTCATGTGTGTGTCAGTATCCAACACGCCTGTTGATTTGCAGGAGAGATTGTAGAATAATTAAACAAAATGACAATGCACATGAGGACAGAGGTTTGTAGGGTTCATTTGCAACAATCTGGTGCTTTTTGCACAAAATATAATCAAAATGTAAGTACTGCCATGAGTGCTAAAGCAAAAGCCTTCAGTATAGATTACTGTCTGTTGTGGAGTACAGAGCTGTTAAGTATCACTCAATTTTTATTCTGTCTGGCTGTCATTAATGCTATAGTCAATAAAATGTTTTTGTCTGTGATCACATATCAGCTGGTTGAAGAGGGTCAAATGAAAGTGGAAAGATGAACAAAACATCGGAAATCAGAACGGAACGTGGACACAGTTTTAGTGTGTGTGTGACAGACTGTGTGTGTCTGCTAACACCTACCAATGACTCTGACTTGGAGTCTGACCTTCAGACTGCTGTCTTTTCTCCCCCTCGTCACCAGAGTGATCTCCTCCTGCAGCACCCCCTCCTGGTGAGTCCTGTACTCACAGGTTACCTTTACTCCTAAAGAGAGGCAGAAACAGGATTTGTCTGTTTCTATATAGTAATAATAAAAGAGGTTGCACAATATGTCAGTGTAAAAAAATGAACATCCCCCACAGTTGTTTTGCCAAAATCAAGAGTTGGGACAACATTTCATCATTCAGCAGGACAGTGATCATAAACATACAGCCACTCAATGGCTACAAGAGGGGACTGGATTCAGCTCTTTATATTAACTCCAAAGGCTCCTTGCTTTAGGGTGCAGGATGTTCCTGACACAGTCTTACAAACCCACATACCCAGGTGGTACTGTACACTGTAAACACGTGTCTGATAACTGTGGAAGCACTGACATCTCGACTTACCCTCCAGTGTGGAGTTAATACGATGGACTCGAAGGCTGGGGGACCTCCGAGTCGGGGAAGAGGAAGGAAGACAGGAGAGCTCTTTTCCCAGAGTCGGCACATCTGGAACACTGAAGACAATCTCGTAACAGTGGTGGCTCTTCAGGAAACCAGCCTGGGAGAGGAAAACAGATGGGGGTGGAGCCTTTTTTTGTAGCACTATCAATATTTTTTTACATTACATGACTCACAATGTCCAATCAACATTGTACTTACAGTCCTGACACTGTCTCCTCTATACATTCATATACAGATATTTGCCCTTTGATGAAAATGTGTGCACCCTCAACAGTGAACCCCCAGTGCCTGCATTTGACAAGACCTGGGCTAGACCAGTATATCTTATTATACTGGTGACACCCCTAAACTTCTATCAGATGTACGGCCCGTGAAAGTGCAACTAGATCATGTGCAAACAAGTGCATGCGTATGATGATTTGATTCAGTGTTTACACCCACACAACACACCTTGACCAAGTAGCTACCATCCTTCTCTGGGATAGCAATGAGAGTGGAGAGATTTGACTGGTCGTCTCTCCGTGTTGGAGAGCCAGGGGGGTCGTCATCATCAGGGAAATGCACCCCACCCACTTTGGACGTGGAGCCTGGTGACAGAGAGAAAATACAAGCTTTAAATCATCTAAGAGGCGAGGCGGGCACAAGTGCAGAGATGTAATGAAATACGATGGATAAATACAACAACATGTCTAGATGCTCAAAGTTGCTGTAAAGAAAAAGCAGCAACTTCTGCTGGTCCACTACAACCAACTACTGATGAGTGTTTCAGTAGCAATGCAGAAAAATGCATCAACTATAGTTTGCTAACATGAAATCTGCAGAGTGGTTAAAAGATTAGTTTTAATGACTTGAAGCTAAGTGTATGTAAACTTATGACTTCAACTGTAGATACTGGCAAAGTGCTGCAGTGCTGATAAGGGTGTAATCCAGGCTAGAATCGATGCATTTAAGTCTGCTCAGCTCAAAGATAATAGTGAAAACAATGATCACTTCATAATTGTACAACATTCTAAGACTGATTAAGTGATGCAACTCAATATTTTGAAGCAATATTTACTTAAACTGTTTACATGGAAACAAATTCCAGGCTAACAGTGTATAGAGAGGCTAAAGTATGTGCTGTGGATTTGGCTGTTCTTAAGGTGTTTTCTGCAGTTGATTTGGGTCAATGGTGGAGTATTGTGCGCCCCATAGGGCCACCCAAGGGTGGGACATAACAATTCTGTCTGAGTGTTTTACAAGTTGCTATTTAAATAAAGCTTCACCTGGTTACTTTACTTACTTGCATATATAGATACAGTGCTTTAAAGACAAAGTACTCAACCTCTGTGATATCTGACCCTTTTCAGGTGTGTGATTTATACACTGAATTAATTGTGGTAAACAATCTACATAAAGTCTTAAGTAAGGACAAACAGAAACAAATATAGGAACCAGGTTGTGAACAAACTGAGTTATGTAATGTATTTTTTCAGTGCATACCTATATTTTCAATGTCTAAAATACACATATAAAAGGATCCACTTGCATTTGACAGATTGCTGCAGTTTACCCCTGACCTGTTAGGATTCCTGGGTTTTGCATAAGGATACCTAGATAACTTATGAATATTAAGATAGTCTGTGGTTGCAAAAATTCACATTTAGATCTTAAAGTGCCTCAGAAATCTTTAACAGGTTGGATCAAACACAGTAGTGTCTGCATTGACTACAGCTGAGAAACAGAGAGCAAATGCTATTTGCCATAATACGAGGATAACATCTCATATTCGGAGTGAGGTGAGAGAGAAAGGCAACACCCCTGCCTTCAATAAATAAGTATCCCTCGTTGTGTACCGACATGAGGGAAACAGACATTTACCTGTCTAGTAAAGCCCTTGAACGCACCGTTTGCCACTGCAATGAAGGTGTGATCACATAATAGTCCAAAACAGGCTGTTGGCGCGTTGTAAAATAAATCAAATCTTATCAGTCAAAACACAGACATACGCCCATTAAGTCAGCATCCTGCAGCAACCCTCCTGCCGTTCGCCTCTCGAGTCAAATTAGTCATTGAAATCAGAGGAAATACGTACCGCTCAGTGTACTTGAGCTGGGCGTTTGCAGTGCTACATTCATAATACCAGTGGTGACATGGTTATTTCCTTCTGAGCAGAAACACTGGCATCTCTCCTTGAGAAGCGCTGACAAATGAAACCGCGTTCTACTAACAGAGGGAAGGCTCAGGCATGTTTTGTGCGCGCGGGCATGTGCCTTCTCGGCGGACACGCGCGTGGCGCTAGCGGCTCATCCCTGTATGGGTACACTATTGGACCAACACGACCAATTCGGAGTCCGCGTATATTTGTACGTCCTATGGCGTTTTAAAATCGGGTACTACAATTTCATCTGTTTCTGAGGGGATCCATACATAGGCTTACAATCATTACAAGGTCAACCTACCTTTTATGAATTGAGGTTTAGAAATAATATTTATTGAACTTGATTTCATAATATTTATTTGTGATATTATTCACATCTGCGTTGTTTGTGGGCGTTTGGTTAGGCCTGCTTATTGAGAAAAATGTAGCTTACAAACAATATCATAGTTGATATACAGTATTTATTTTATGTGGTGTGTTCTCCTATAAGTTCCCACTAGATGGCAGTATTAGAGCACAAATGGAAACCTGCTGAATTTTAAGTGGAACAGAAGAAAAAGAAATAATTTGGTGTTCTGCAAGTCATTGTTTCGCTGTAAACTGGTTAAGATCCTTCCAATTAATGGCAAAGATACTGCAGACAAGGGGTCGTTTTTTATGTAATGTTGGCGTCAATTATATTTTACACTGTGACAATTATGTTTTTAAAAAAATAATCTAATCTAACTTTTGTCCTTTCATGAGTACACTGTTGATTGGGAGTAACATTTTCCTGTTAAAAAACACATTTGTGGTTAGAAAGAATTTGTATATAATTAAGACACAGTGACCCCACCAATACCTGGGCCTTCCCAAGCAACTTTTAGAAGAGATTAACCCTTTCAGATGAGAGGTGAAATGTCTTGAAGAAATTAAAAGATTTCATTAGACAACATGTGCATTACATACATTACACACGTTGTTGTTACTGTTGTAACATAATTTGTTTTTAATCACAGATAATTATTAGTCCACAAAAAACAATGCAGTAGTTATTAGAGCGAAATGTTAGAACATAACGAAACTAAATACATTAAGAGTAATTTAATGTAAAACATAGCTTGAGTTATCATATCATCTTAAAAATGTTCCTTATATGTGAACATTTCTTACACATCTCTGTCTGCCATATTGAAACTGACCACTAGATGGCAACGTGAGACAATGACATGAGTGACACAGCCTTACTAACCTACACTACATAGCTTTACTTCCACAAATAAAACATGCTCTATCATTCACTTAGATAATGAAAAAAAAAGAAACTGATTATAGTGGATGAATTTTAAAAAAAAAATGTTTTATTATGTTGTGGGAACTTCTGGAGGACTCCTCTGTGTTTGAAATGCCTGGATTTGGACATTCATTTGAACCATTTTCCAATTATTCTTCCCAATTTTTTAACTTCTCCAACTATCTTTTTACCAGCATCAACTACTGCTTCACCAACTACTACCAGAGGAAACAATGGATTAAATTCCTCAGCTTCTTCTCTGGCTTCATATTCATGCCTGGACTGCAAATTTTGTCTCTCCTGTCTCAGTTCTCTGTCATGTTGTTCCTTTATTGTATTCAGCATGCTTTTCATCTCCCTTTCTTTCTCCTCTCGCTCTCTCTTTCTCTCTGCTTCTCTCTCCTCCCTCTCCCTCCTTCTCTCCTCATTCATCCCCTGCCTCTCCCTCATCCTCTCCTCCTCTCTCTCTTTCCTCTCCCTCTCTCTCTCAGCCTGGAGCTGTGCATTGATTTTCCTCATCTGCTTTTCATATTTTTGTTGAAGTTTCCTCTCCAGTTCCTCTTTCTCTTTTTGTATTTGCTCTTCTTTCTCTTTCAGAATGCGTTGTTTCTCTTCTTCGATTGCTCTCTCAGCCTCCTGGAACATCTCATTGGTGTAGTGGCTTCCTCCATTACTCTGGACTACGTTTCTGATCTTGTTTAGCAGCTCACTGACCTGAGAGCGATCCTTCATCTTATTATTGAAGACATGGTACTGGCCGTTACATCTGCCCACAAGTTCTTGAAGGTCTGGGCACCCATCCAAGAACTCTTCAATAGTGGTGTCTTCAAGCAGGTCACCATGAGTAAAGAGAACCATGCTGTATCTGTCTGCTGCCTGGCCAAAGATTTCTTGAATCTTTTGCACCGTCTGCTTTTCCTCATCAGTGTATCTGCCCAGTCTGATGACAACCAGGAAGACATGGGGTCCTGGAGCAGCATAAGAGATACACTGGCATATATCTTTAGTTGTTTTATCCATGCCAAACCTGGTGTCAAACAAGCCAGGGGTGTCAATGACAGCAACCTGTTGTCCATCTACTGTAGCTTTACCCTTAGAACAGTCTACAGTCATAGACTTAGCGCTGAACTTTGATTCAAAACACTGTCGGCCCAGAATAGTGTTTCCAGTGGCACTCTTCCCAATTCCAGTCTTCCCCACCATGACTATCCTCAGCTCCTCATTGTTTGCTCTGCTAAATCCTGTGTAAGAGAATGAGTAACATAAGAACATATAATAGGTTGTGCATACATTGTACATAATGGGGTTTGGCAGATTTTGTAGACTTCCCATTTAACTAATTCACTCAGGCACTTATCACCCAATACATCAGAGATAGGGTTGAACTGATACTACTGCTTAATTTAAAAGCACATCTTCAGACTCAAAGTATACATCTATAGACATATTAATCTATATAACCTACAGCAGAGCATTACATTATAAACTTACATTCCACTTTGATCATTGTAAAATACATGCTCTTTAAAACAAGTAACTTTACTTACCGTAGTTGCTGGCCATGCTTGGGTTGTAAGACTTGCTGTTTAAGAGTGCAGAGGAGACACTGCAGCTGAAGTAAAGAGTGAAGAGTTGAAGTGTTCAGTGTGTGTGCTGCAGTTTTCCTTTTAACATGGCCATATGCACCAAACCACACCCTCAAATAGTCCTTTCACTTTTACTTAGTGAAACCTTGCTCTCCCCCTCCTCACTATTTATGGGAAATGGCAGCACTTCTTCAAAGACACTGCTGCATAAAGAAACAAAAGGCTCTTTTTTGTTTTGTTTTTTTCTTTTTACAAGAAAGGGCTGCAGTTCTTTTAAGCTTCACATAATACTGTGTCCATATTTAGATCCACTTGGTTGAAAACTTTCAGGGTAACTTTCAGCTTTTACATATTTTGATTAACACTGATATAATGTATTCATTTAATATATTCAATACAGTGCTTTGAAGTTTGAAGTTGAAATTTTTGGTGAGACAAGACTGTCATAGTAATTTGTTTAAATCAGCAAGTACAAGTCCATTGTTTAAAAAATTATACATAGTTATTTTTTGAAAAATTCCTTTGACTGATAGATTTAAAATTATTGTTTGGGCTACTGCCCCTGATAAAACAGCTCCCAGTCTACCAATTTAACACTGACCTGATATCCTTGTCTGAAATTACATAGTCCGTTACTAAGACATTATTTAGAAATTACAAACAAACAAAAATTATACAGTTTAGTCAGGTTTCATCACCACACATCACACCAGAAATAATAGTTTTTTAAGGATCCTGTGTGTTGGTAAACTTTCCTATGTCTTTCCAATCTACTTCTCCTGATTCTTTTTATTTACCACTTGAATACTGTCCCTCAGTATTTGAAATAGTTTGTTGGCCTGAGGGCCTGTTCTGCTCTGTCACCTCATATTTATGAGGGTAAAGAGCAAACACATGCGTCAGTCTACAGTTAGACGTTAGTCTCTGTAACCACAAATCCTGCATAACTAGGAGGCTTAATTATACCTTTCAACCTCTGCTCACCCCTCCCTCTACCATTTATGAGAAGTGGCTGCGGTTCTTACAAACTGCAGTAACAGTGTTGTATCCACACTGAGACCAGCTTTCATGTTATGTGATGACAAGGTATCATGAATGGGGTCTGGACCCAACTGGGGTCACCTTATCTCCTCTCTGACACATTATTAAGATTAATTACCTCAAAATTAATAAGAGCAGACCTAGACTGTAGGCACCCTTTGGTTTCTTTCTGTGGCTTCTGTGGCTTTGACATAATTCAGTCAATACATCTAATTATTTTTAATTAATGGTGTTTTTTCCAAGCTTTTACCTGACACTAATCAAAGACATTATTTTTCAGACTTCTGTTGGGACAGTTCAGACAGTCATTCAGTGAAATATAACACTTTTTTTTCTCTCTGTCTAAATGAGATTGAAGTCAATACAAAGGACAGTGTGGTGGTTTTGTCAACTTTTGTTTGAGTATTTCCTCTTGTCTTATGTGGACCCCAAAGTGTTCAATATTAGACAAAATACAATACAATACAACCCTAATCCATTACAAATGAATACAAACAAACCAGTACAACCAAACCAAACTTAACTCATGTAATTTTCAAAATAAGATCAAATGCCCTCTTTCAAAAAGTTTATTAAATATTAACATTTTTCACAAAGACAATGTTATTCTGTGATGTCACTTGTCATTGGGAGATATTTCAAGGGTTATATTCTCATGTGTTCAATTACATAAGAATATGCATTTATTTGATGGTACAGCAGCATTGTTAAATTGTTAAATTCAGCTACATCCAGGCCAAATTGATTTTCTGGTGCTGCACTGCCGGAAGTTCTGTCCCGTGGGCATGTGCAGAGTTCCCTCATCACTACCTCCAACGTGAACAGGAAAAGCACGTCAGTAGCACAGGAGGAGGAGGAGGAGGAGGAGTGGGAGGAGATCAGATGAAGGTGGTCAGTCTCTCTTCTCCGTTTTCCTTTTATATATATTTTTTTCATTTGAAAGTAAATGATCCTTTGTTATTGTTTTTATTGTTTTATTCTAACTTTATTGTTTAATATAATTACTGGCTTATTTATTTATTATTTATCAAAAATGTGTGTCATTGCCAGTGCCCTACTTCCGGCTCGGCAGCTGGTCCGGGATCGGTTTTTGTAGTAAATCTCAGGGCTTCCAGACCTGCGGTGGGACAGAGAAACTGAATTCAGATCAGTTGTCAGACTTTGACGCTGCCTTTTCATCTGCTCCAATCAGAGCCGCTCAGTCAGCCCTGGCGTATGTGTGCCAGGTGTCAAGCGCGAGTTAGACAAAAACATACAGGAGGTTTGACGACTGTCTTCGAAATAAAAGTCTTAAATGGATGAAACGTTAAATGAAAAGAAATTGAAACTGGGACCTCTGGATAATCATGAGGAAAGAGATAATAATTAAAAAAGAAAAAATAGACTACTTACGTTAAAAAAAAAACAACATTATTACGCAGCATCACATTCCGTCTGTACTATATAATAATAATGGACAGAGTCTGTAAAATCCTTTTACATTCATGTCACACTGAAACTTGATGTATTTTGGCATGTCATCTGGTGCAATTAATGTAGTCTAATAAACCAGATCTACATCTCTTTATATTATCTTCTGTAACTGTTTGACCTCTCACGTGCTCTGTTATTAGTTGAAACCTAAATTCACCTCAGACCAAAAAAATACTCTGTAACATATTAAGTTCTTCAAATATAGTTGTTAACTGAACTTAATCACGTTTCTTAAATTATACCACAAATTGTTAAGTCAAATAGCTATAAGCAGCAGCGGCAAAATAAACTTGAGTTGAGTGAGCAAGGTAATACTTCTGATTTTTGCAATTTGGGTATTTTTTAAATTTGATATCAAGCGATAAATTACTATTTTCTTCATCTGTATGTACATTCAACAGCTATGTCGGCTGTTGAGGATGAAAAGCTTTTATTGTGAAAATTCGAATAGGAAGTGCTATGTAACACTCTGGCTAGCTTTAGCATTATGGTAGGCGCCCCATTAAGCGGCTCGTGAAGAAGGAATCCAGACAGGATTAACAACAGCAGACAGCCGAACTGCCGAGCGATATAGCGGCAATAATTCACCTCAAACAGTTGGACCACATCTACATTTCCATCCAGGCCGACGTGAGAAGAAAGGTGAGCCATCGTCTCTGTCTTTGCGCCCCGCTTGTCATTGACAGCTCCCGTTATTATCAGTAGCTAGGTTTTTTCTTTTTTTTTTTTTTAGCCCATTGACTAGAAGAAATGTGGGATTTCGAAGCGCTACAGTCTCCGGCTTAGGTAGCCTCGGTCAAATCATTATTTACATTACATTATTTACAGTTAATAAAATATTTAAAACATGGTTGAATTAGGCCTAGAATTATTTCTTAGCCTGACAGTCTGATTGAGCTGTCCAGGTCGATGTTACCCTGCGGAGGTTATGGCTTATCACCCCGCGAGCGATGTTTCCCTGTGGCTCCTTGCCTCACGGCCACCGTACTCAACAGAAAGGGGATGATGTTCTAAATCGGCAAACGCAACAAAATAAAATCAACGCATGTGTGTACTCTTGTGACATAGTGGTGATATTTCTCTGGTAAGATCACGATTCTGCCTGTCGGTGGTGCTGTGATATATTGTTTCCCATAATATCTCTATAATATTCTTACATCCTTGCATAGGGAGCCTTCGGCCCTCCTACCCTCTCCCGGCACCATGCAGCTACAGCATCCATCGTCACAGCCTCCAGAGTGACGGGATGACGGAGGGAACCGAACCTCCTCACGCAAGACACGCTGACGCGACGTTCACGGTCTCTCGGGAATTCTTGGAGAGCAGATGCAATCAGAGTTGCAGTATTGTGTAAAACATGTTATCAGGTCATTAGGTCATCCATACAGCCACAGGAGACGTTTTGATCATCGTGACATTATGATGGTGGGAGTCACCATCACCTTGTGCCTCAGGACTCCTGCAGTCTAATAGAGCCTTTTGGTTCCCCTTCGTGGGAAAGAACGGGGCAACTTGAGTGTGGTGGTCTGCCAGAACCATGGACTACCACGCTGAGTGCTGCTTCTGTGACCCAGAGGACGGTCAAGGCGGCCCAGATGAGCCGCCGCTCCACAGTATCCATGCGCCCAACCGGATTCGCCCGTCCTCGTACCGAGCCCTGAGGAGTGCCGTGTCCAGCCTGGCCCGCATTGATGACTTCTTCTGTGAGAAAATTGGCTCAGGCTTCTTCTCTGAGGTCTTTAAGGTATGTGACGCTATTGATTTAACTATAAATTCTCTGTGATTGGAATAAACCTCTGTGGATTTGTCAGTACTGGTCAAAATGTCAAACAGTGGTGAATTTACACTATAGTTCAGGTGGTAAAATGTACTGTGTGTTTACTTATGATTGGAAGTGTCTGATGATCGGTAGTGTGAATGAATTTGTGTCAAACAGGTGGATGAACAAACAAACTAAAGAAAGAAAAAAATATTACTTTTGGGTGCCCTGGGGTAAAAATCTCCTGTTGAGAGCTTCAGAATTTGCCTGTGGTGAGAAATAGAGGCCGAAAGGTAGAAACTGAACAATATTGGTCGAGACACTATAGGAAGAAATCTTTTTTTGTGTCACTGCTGCAGGTAGACGCATGATTGCAGGTACAAACGTTTGCAGTTGTGGGGAGAAACATCATCATGGTGCGCCTGCCTAATCATCTGCTGTACAAATGTCATCATTGCTGGCAGAAACATTGTCACAGTGGATAAAGATTGTGATGTGATAAAGCAGATTAAAATTCAGTCCAGACTATTTTTGTTTCCTCCAGATGCAAATAAGTGTTAAAACATGTCCCGTAAAGAATGCTAAAACAAAGCTTCATCCTCAGTCTTAAAATCAACTGGACCTGAATTCACTAAGAGCAGCTTCCACCTTCTTTTAGGACACACAATCCTGTCTTCCACAGAAAAAGCTTAATCATTTAGTGATCCTCTGACTTTTCATCCAGCACCATCTTCAGGTCAAAATTTAAACTTGGTGATCATGACCAAATACCTGCAAAAGTAATGACATTCCTGTCAGCCTCTTCTGCACTTTTAGTTTAGTGCTGACTTCAGCATGTTGCCATTGTCATTGTGAGCATGTTTGCATGCTGATTTTCACATGTAGCTCGAAGCACTACTGTGCCTAAGTACAGCCTCACAGTCACGTTGTCTGCACCACCTTTATTTGCTCTTACTCAAATGTATAGAGTCCATATGGATGTAATTTGTTACTGTAACAACACTGTAATCAATAAGAAAAGTACTTTGAGGAGCATAAACATGTTTCTACAACAGTAATCAGTCTTTGAGAAAAATGTATATTAGATTTAGTCATATTTTATTCAGTTGATTATTGTTAGTTTTAGCCTTGTTTTCAACAGTGGAATTTTGATGTGAATTTTAGTCTTGTAATCTTAATTTTTATGTCTGGGTTCACTTGCGACAGGCAGCTAGATTGCGGTAATACTCCTTTACCAAACATCTTGGAGGAGATTTAGATAGTTGACAGCCAACATTAATTCTGTACTCATTCTTACTGATGGCCTAAAAATGATGATAATAATGATAATATAATGTAAACTTTATTTATATAGCACCCTTTCAAAAGCACTAAAGACAACTGAACATAACTGTAATTAACTCAAAGCAACATTACGTGGTAACGTTACACTAACGTTAACTTTAGCTTTTAAATGTTGGTATGTTGGCCTGGATGCTTTTATGGTTTGTCCCAACCTTTTTTTACTGCCACTAATTTTCAGTAGGGTTGTAGACAAATACAGTCCATGAATCTGTTGCTTTCCTCATGGTGATGTTAGCTATTATTACTGGCAGATACGCAATGCTACTGAAATGTAAGATAATTAGTGCGACAAATCAAGCAGCTAAATCAAGTACTGAACTGTTTTGGGTTGCTAAGGATGCTGTTTTACCAGTCAAGAACATGCACTGGTATACCTACTTGACTGTCTTTGATGCTCTGTGTTAACAGTGTTGGAAGTTTTTCACACCCAGCATAAGCTCTGAGCAATACTGTGGTAATGGGTCCTCAGTAGTAGTATCATACTCCTCACTAATGTACTGTACTCATGTTTATTTCATCAGTCCTGTACGTACTGTATATTCCACTGTGTTGGTCTCTTCCTAAAGCTCTGTGTGTTTGTCTGCTCCATCAGATGGATAAATGTTTGTGTGTTCATTACAGTCTGTTTGTTGTGTGTGTTTTGCACAGACACTGTGTGTCTCTTTGCGGATGTGAGGAGACAGGCTGATTGGACAACAGGTCCCACTGTCCAGACTAAGTAGATTACTCACACACCACCTGTGTGTGTGTGTATGTGGACATCCTAGGTTTTCCCTCTACATAACCTTTATGTAGGTATGTAAATAATTGCTTCCTGACCTTCAACTTTAGACTCTAGACAGCATCCATCTTTACCAGTCATGACCACGTAAAGTAGTTGTTATTGTGGTTATTGCTGGAGTATTTGGTGTGTGTCACCTATAGCGAAACTGATGGTGTGTGTAAGAAATTTCTCAAAATGTCTGACTGTTCTTTTTTTTATACCTCCGCACTGAAGGCAGCCATTACCAGAGGCATTATGTGTTCAGACGGTCTGTCCCAGTCTTGTGAATGGATGACATTTTGGAGGTCAAAGGTCAAGGTCACTGTGATCTCACAGAACACATTTTTGCCTTAACTCAAGAGCTCACTTGCTACAGCAACAGGACTGGTTTAATTCAGTTCTGTTTAACCATTTCAACTTACAGGGATCGAGCATTCTTTTTAAATGGCCAGTTAAATCAGTTGTAGTAGGGGGGTGTAAGGAGGGAATAATGCAGAGTGGCCTACTTCAGTCAGGAGAAGGTGAATGAGGAGGAAATAAAACCCCTAATTTTAAAACAACAGCAACATACGAATGTGATACTCAAACTCAAACACAGTCTCAAAAGTCACACCTTCTGACACCTGACAAATATTTGTATCTGTCTCTCTGCTTCCCTGCCTCGTCTCATCATCACTGGCAGACTGTTCTGTGGCTGCAAGAACGGCATTAAAATACAAACAAATGAAAAAAAAAATCTAATCTGCGAACTTGACTGTGGGTTATATAAGTGTGCAGTTTGTCATAGACATTGTTACTTAATTTAATCTTATCACTTTTTTTAATACAGTGGAGCTGGACAGCTACTAAAAATTAAAAGCCTTTAGTCTATTTAAACTGTAACAACTGAGTTATATCCATTCATTTATAAATGTAATCATTTATTTATTCTTAACATTGTTGACATCTATCACTTTTGTTGGCAGCATCCTGCTCCAATAGGTTTCTTTTTTCTTTTTCCCTTTTCCTTTTGTTTTATGCACACCATCGTGTCTACACCACTGTCAAAATCTGGAAGTGTACTCACTGTCTTTTGACAGGTCAGGTGATATTAGGACTTTACCACTTCAGAAGCCGCTGTAAGAGAAAGTATCCAGACTCCTCCACCTTTTGCACCTTTTGTTTTTGAGGTTTAAAATATAAAATTGCCTGCGTTGACCATCAGTCTTTTTGGGAAAATCTTCACAAGCTTTACTCACCTGGATTTGGGCAGTTTATCCCATTCTACCTGGCAGATCCTCCCCAAGCTCTGTCAGACTGGATTTTAAGCGTATGTGAACTCCCATCCTCAGGTCTTTCCACAGATGTTCTATGTCTGGGATTTGGGCCAATAAAGGACAGTCAGAGACTCATCCTGAAGCCACTGCAGTATTGTCTTGGCTGTATGCTTCAGATCATATTTGCTAGGCTCATGTGGTGTGCACTCTGGAGCAGGTTTTCTTTAAGGACCTCTCTGTGTTTAGCTGCATTCGTCCTTCCTTCAGAGGATGCAGAGGACGTCTGAAGCTCTGTTGATTGTTGGGTTCTCGGTCATCTCTATGACCAAGACCTTCCTTGCCTGGTTACTTCGTTTAGACTGATGGCCACCTCTGATGCAAACTCTAATGTAAACAAACTCTTAAACAAAAAAACTTACCAAGACTAATAAATATCAAACTGGGGAAATTCCAAATGCATTCAAAGTCTCAGCAGGCTCTGACCGTGGTTGTCATACCACTATATTTGTTCCTGCGGACACATCCCCAGAACTACGGTGGCCCATAAGGACAAAGCATGCACAAGAGTGAAAGGACACTAAGAATAACCTGCAACAAATACAAAAACATGTACAAACAGGGATAATATATTCAACAAGAATGACTACACAGGAAGTGTTTGGAGCAATAGAAGTTATAGTTCATTTTGGAAGGTAAAATTTAGTCTCAGAGTTGAAATAGATGTATTGTTGCTGCCATTTTGTTTGAAGGTGAAGCTGAGAACATATTTTTTGGACAGTTAAACTACAGCACTGCCTCTGTGGACATTTAGGCTCTTATATGAACAGATCATCACATTTCAGCACAGACATATATATGTATAACTGAAAATGAATCAATTTTGCGTTGTTTTATCAATACAATTTTATGTAATTCTTCCTGCATGTGTTTTCCCTATTTGTATGTGTTTTTGTATTTGTGCATGTCTGGATTTGGAGCATGTTTCCCTTGATGATCAGGCTTTCCCTCTTGTATGTGCTTTGTCCACTGCACAGATCCACGACTGATTGGTTAAGCGCTAATCAAAGATAATGGATCAGAATTCAGTTTAAAATGCACATAGTACATTTGTTTGTGTATGTGTGTGTGTGTGTGTGTGTGTGTGTGTGGTGCCTCTCAGCTGCTGGACGAACGGCCCAGTGGATTTGTGCAGATCAGAACGGGGTGATGGGAAATCCAGAAAGCCTATTAGTGCTACGCTATTAATACACACACGCACACAAACACACAGACACAAATGCATGCACTTGCAGGTTCCAGACACTGGCTCAACTTTGCAGGCACAAACTACCAGTCAGTGACCCACCCAGTCACACACAAGTGCACAGACATACTGTACCTGCAGCTGCAAATCAGTATATGTCATAGATTATCATGATAATAATATGATCTTATTGTATTTATAAATTTCAATTCTTCAATCAGTCCATTGGTTCTAGGCAAATTTTAATTGTAAACTATCAAAATAATTTATTGATTTGATATATATGAGTGAAGAGTTTTGTCTAATATAAATGCAGTGGATCATGGTTCAGTGCACCAGTTCAAATGTCCAGCCCTAAACTGACTCCCTCGTACTTGATATTAGAATGACAATTTTAGAAAAGAAATGATAACATAGTCATCTCAACTTAATAATATTTACTTGGACTGCAGTTTACCTCAGATGGACGACCTTTATGGGAAATGAAAAAAAGATGTCATATGCTCAACATATATACAAGTCACCACAACCAGCAGCTGTTGTCATTTTTCACTAAAATCTAAGTTTAATGAACATAATCCACAACACTGTTTGTTTGCTACACAATAATCCCACATGGTTAATTATATTTTTTCTTTATAGGACTCAGATTTATTGGTTCATTTATTTCATTTATTTATTTTTTCTTCTTTACATCCTTTGTTGTAGTTTGTGTAAATCTTATTTGTATATATCTGTTCTTCAGAGGTGGAGCATTTCCCTGTTCATGTACATGTCTCCTTTGATAATTTGTACGATCTTCCTTTACGCAATAACAAGAGAAACACACATTGCAAACACTCGCACAAATGACTTGCAAACTATGTTTCTTGCCTGGTACACCTGTTTAATATATCACATTTTTATGGGGCAGAATGCATCACATCTGCGCCTGAAAAACAAGCACATACACTGGATAATCCCACATATACAAGATTAATGTGATGTTTGCAATACACCACATGTACTGTAGTTAGAGAGAGCAGATAATCTATGTACATGTTCCTTGCTGTATGTAGCATATGGAACCAAAGCTGAAATGATCGCAGGACCTCCAGGCAGAACCTTAGTGTTTTCTAGATGAAACAAACCTTCTCTGTTTGTCTTCCAGGTGCAGCATCGGATCACAGGGCAGGTGATGGCACTGAAAATGAACACGCTGGCTAGCAACAAAGCTAACATGCTACGAGAAGTTCAGCTCATGAACAGGCTTTGCCACCCCAATATACTCAGGTAGGTAACCATGCATACCTAAAAACAGATAGACTGGGTGGATCTTGTCTTTATTTTTAAAAACTGAGGTTCGGCAAATGTTGCATCCCTCAGTATTGTGGAATGTCCATATGCTTTTATTGTAATTCAGTGTTTCATTTCATTAGTTTGGTTTACACAGGACAGGTGTACAGGTGTAATGCCAGAACACCCATCACAGTTCCCTTTACTCATTATGATAAGGCCAATTACAGTAAAGATTTGGCGTTAAAATAGATTAAACTTTCTTGTTCCATTCTGGGCCACTGTGTTGAAACACTGTTGCAGATTTATGTTGCAGATTCAATTGAAAATGGATTAAATTGCCATATTGTCATATCAATTTACACCCAATATCCCATAATGACAAAGTGAAAGCATATTTTTAGAAAGCCTCTCAAACTCTATGAGATTGGATGGGAAGCCTCTGTGGACTGTCAGAGACATGTCCAGAAGCCACTCCAGTGTTTTTTATTGTCTGTACGCCTCGGGTCATTGTCAAACTGAAAGGTGAAGCAAAAATGAAAAATGCAGTAAAAAAAAAATCTGTAAGTGCTTGTCCTGCATTTGTGAGTGTCAAACTCAGGTAAACACATCTTTAAAGAATTCCATCACTCAGTTTGGACTATGGCAGTTTGAAATAACCTTTTCACTAATACTAACACAGAGCGGGTCGTCAGAGTCAATAGATTTCAAGTTTTGCATGTAGGGGCTTTGAAATGTTGGGTGTAAAAATGAGAATTATAATATGGAAATATGATTGTTGAGAAGCTTCTAAGTTGTGATCTTATGTATTTTTAAAAATCATATCTCTTACTTTCTCCTCAGGTTTCTTGGGGTTTGTGTGCACGAAGGTCAACTTCACGCTCTGACTGAGGTAAAATATTCTCCATGTTATGCTTAATTCCTTAGCTTCTTGAAATGAATTAAGTGTTATCTCTTTTTTGTCTCACCATGGTTACCACAGAGGCATATTTGAACATAGCTGTTTTTAACCACCAGAGGACTCTGTTTACTCAGTCTAATCTGATCCGCTACTTTGAAATAACAGTGTTTAAAAGAGTATTTTTTGATTTAAAAACTGAAAACTGTGAGTCTCACTCTAACACCATTTAGCCTATGAGAACTGAAATAGAGACATAAACCATATAGTGCCTCAGGACTCTGCTTATATTTAAGTAAAATATATCATGTTGATAGAAAATAAAATGACTCAAGAGATTGCACATGAGGAAAGTGTGATCACAGGACAACGATATCCATAGCAAAGGAGCAACACACAAAATTTGCACTGGATCAGATTAATAAACAAACCTAGTCTGAGTGACATATATATAACACCATAGGCTGTCTTGGTGTCTTGCCAACAGTAAAAGTGATCCATGTGTTCGGCCTCTTCCTTTGAATGATGTGCAGTTGTTGAATTACACACACAAGTATCTGTGTGTCCGCTGACTGCAGTTTAACTGCAGACATGTCTCGTGACTTCAGTGACTGTGTCACCAGTGAACTTGAGTGGGGTGATCCTGCCTTCTCTTGTTGTGTTAACTCTTTCTTTTGTTGTCTCTTTCTCTCTGTAGTATATAAACGGCGGTAACCTGGAGCAGCTGTTGGACAGTGATCTGTACCTGTCGTGGGGCGTCAGGATCGGTCTCTCTCTGGATATCGCCCGAGGGCTGCAGTACCTGCACAGCAAGGGCATATTTCACAGAGACCTCACCTCCAAGGTACAGCATAGAGGAATAAGATGCATTGTGTTGATTGACTGTGTTATTATTTTTGCAATCTACAAAGCGTTTTGTAAATTGACAATCAAAAGCACATTCATAAGCTTAATTTTAAATAAGCGCTTTTGAATGAGTAACATCATTGTTATTTTTGTTTGTAGTCTGTAAAGTATGTTTCACCATAGATTAATAATTGATCATCCTTTTGATGTTTGTTATGATGAATGAGATATCACTGCCAATGAGTGTTTAAAGATGTTGTTGTACACCCATTAATGATGATACTTTAATGGGTGTACAACAATACGACACAATTTGTGAAACTGAACTTTGCCCTTCTTCTCACTGACAGATCTAATGTGTGTGCACAAGTATCAATATTAAGTGTGAATGGAGCATTTGCACCCAGTTCACAATGATGAGATTTATAAAAAAGAATGACATGTACACACGTGTTTACAAACTCAGCCTCTTGCATTGTTGGCTATTTTTGGTCTTAAAGCTCCATGCAGACATTTCCTTTACTTCATGTAAGACTGGCAAAATGTGGAGAAGTAATGCAACAAAATCACAGTACACTGTTTAGTCTCACATAGTTGTCAAGTTGTCAACGTACTAGTGAGGCCCTTGGTGCTGATGTAATCTTCTAAACAAGTTCAGGTGTTAGATGATGCTCAAAGTTTAATAAAAAATTTACAGCTTACAATTTTAGCCTGAACAATAATTTAGAACAGAGGGCTCATGTTACAGAGTGATTTATTAGATTACAACCTGGACAAAACCAAAACTATCTGCATGGCCAGACCAAATGTTTTTTGTACCTTGAGGTGGTTTGTACATTTTTATAAGTTTAACCAGTAGTTGTTTGAAGTTCTAACCCTTCTCACTGTTCCCGCGTGCAGAACTGTCTGGTTCGCTGTGATAATGGCACGTTCACTGCTGTAGTGGGAGACTTCGGCCTGGCAGAGAAGATCCCTGATTACAGGTCAGTGTCAGAATTCTGATGTCATTCTTAGCAAAAGGTCATTGTCTCTGAGCCTTACAGTATGTGCAGCCACAGCTGGCAGAGACTGTGTAATAGATGAGTAACTGTCTAACTTTTAAGTGTCAGTATCAGAAGTTCATGCTTTGGGTCAAAGGTTGGTGCTTAACTCATCTCAGTCTGTGTTTTGTGCATTATATGTCATTTATTTTGTCCTTGAGTAGAACTAGGTTTTCATCCAATACCAGTGATGAGTGATTTTTTTCATTAGTTGGTGGCAGGCCTTTATCTTATTTTTAATAATTATATAATTATTAAATCATTAGCATCATTAGCACAGGTCTTTGTATAATTTTGTTCCCTGTGCATGAAAATGGGCACAAAGAGCAAACTATATAATATGATCTAATACAACAACAAAGCATAAAAAATGATCACAGTGTGAACAAAGTTCAGTGGAGACATGTTGCAGAGCTGTTGATTGGGATCACTGCATCATGCATCATCGAGTGTATGAAGCATACATGAAATATTCTACTTAAAATCACAGCAAACTCACACTGCTGTAGTGACCCTGGATGAACACCAGATTTAACTGGAAGCCTTGGTGACTTTTTGCAGTGATGGTATGGAGAAGCAGCCTCTGGCCATTGTGGGCTCCCCATACTGGATGGCCCCTGAGGTTCTGAGGGGAGAGCTGTATGACGAGAAGGTAAACACCCAATGAAGTATAGTACAGTTTTAAAGCAATACTGTGTAACTTTTGAACAAAGCAGCAACTCAGTCTTCCTCTTGGATGCTTCGTCATTTCTAATGAAATTGCTAAAAGTTATGGCCTGCAAAAAGAATTTTACCCTTTGTCTCAACAAAATTTTAACACATTGATGTTGTACTGGTAAAAATAGTAGCAACTCTAACCCACCACTATTAATACTGATATCAGTCCTTTACTATCCATACAGTTGCAGTTCACTACTCTGTCAAATCTAGTTTGTGTGCTTGGTCAGAGCTAATGACAGAACTGACATGCACGTCCTCTCCTCTCCTCAGGTGGATGTGTTTGCGTATGGCATAATCCTGTGTGAGATCATTGCGCGGATTGAAGCTGACCCTGACTTCTTACCCAGGACAGAGGTAGGAGTCTGTAGCGGGCTGCTGTGTGTGTGCACAGTTTGTTTATGTGTGTGTACAGGTTCAAGAGCCTGTTCATACCAGTATTTTTTACTTTTGTTGTTTTGTGTGAGGTGTAATTCTAATCATAGTTGTACATTTATACACATGCTTTATTTGCAGCCTCTGTTGATATTGATACTTGATATAACACCTGAGTGTGTGTGTGTGTGTGTGTGTGTGTGTGTGGGACTTTGGTCTGGATGTGGATGCATTTGAAAACATGGTGGGGGATTGTCCACCTGCGTTCTTTAGCCTCGCTGTCACCTGCTGTAATGTAAGTATACACACACACGCATATGCACACACACACTCTCAGTTGTGTGAGGTGGATAGATGTTTCCAGTTTCATTTTCACTCATGTCTGACACCATTATATAAACTAATGGACCTCTGTTTTCAGATGATGAGTGCAGAAAAGGCGTCCACGATGCGCTGACATTGTCTTCACACTGGAAGGCATGGAGACAGAAGAAGAAAGGAAGCCATTGCACTCGGTGGGTAAAAGAGATCAAATTATGATTTTGCAAATCCCTCCATTAAATGTAGTCATGTTTTTTTTACATACACTATAGATCATACTCATATTTCCAGCTGATTTGTGCAGCCCTAATTTATACAACTTTCTAGTTCATCTCACCTGTAATTAGCCCCAGTTTAAAAAGGAATTCCTTTAAGGTCCTTGTAAATTCAGCAGATATTGTGTTTAATTCCAGTAAACTTCCAAACTAACTTGGGGTCCTAGACGGTTGCTTACTTGGCCATTGGTAGTTTGCTTGAGCAGTGACCAAATCATGTAAGTGCAACTGTCAGTAATGGGTTTCCCTTTTCTGGTTTTCCCCACAGAGTTTGTTTACTTAGCTTAAACCACATACAGATCAGAGAATATTTCCTGAAATTCTCATAAAATCTGCTTACTTTATCAGTAAATACCTTCTGGAATCTGGCAGACTTAGCATGTGATTTAGAATTTTCGTGCTAGAGTAAAACTACTTTCTCCAAACCTAGTTTAACAATATCACACAATTAAAACCATTCTATTCTCTTAAAACCCAGGTAGAAAATATGATGGAAAGCAGATGGTGAAAGAGTTCTGGATAGTTTTCCAGTGTATTATTTTCCTGTATTTCCTTGTTTTCTCCTCAAGTATTACTTTAAAGATAGATTAAGTTAGTAGTTATTGCTACTATAAAATGAACCATCTACTACCTATAACACCACATTCACAAAACCTTCAGTCCCAATGCAGAATCCATACTACCAAGCTGGATCACACAGTCTGACAAACACTGTTGGCAAGTACCATTTATTTTCTACTTTTTCTGTCCCATTTTCCATCTCACCTCCGACTCTTCCTCTCTCCTTCCCTTGCCCCAGAACCAGTGGCAGTAGATGTCAGCCCTACCCGGTAGCGCAGTTCTCCCTATTGCGGTGTGCAACCAACAACGGCAAAACTTGGCGAGGCCAGTCAGACATGTTACCCCAGCAACTGGCCCCTCCCCTCCTCGGGACCCCCGCGAGGGTCGACCCCTTCTCTCTCAGACAGGACCTGAGCAGGGGCGGTGTAAACTTTGAACCACGCCCAGCCAGTCTGTCATCTCAGCCTTCTTGGCGCTTGACCGTGTGCCTCCCGCACCTTCTTAGAGGACACAGGGGATGCAGGCGCCGCCCAGGTGCCAATGGCTCCCCTGTGCCCAGAAACTCAGCGGACTGTAGCCTTGCCAAGAGACATGGAGGAGGAGGAGAAAGGATGAGGACATTAAAGCGGCGGTGAACAAAGGAGGCACGGTGGAGGATGTGGAAGACAAGAGGAGGAAGCCAGAGTCGCCAGAACAGGTGGATGAAAGGCTGCAGGTAGAGCATATGGAGATCACTGAGAAGAGAGTGTGGTCCAAGGAGGAGGAGGGACTGGGAGAGGATTCAGGTCTTCCTGTTGAGTTGGAAATGGTGTCTCTGGAGCGGTTAGAGGAGGAGGAGGAGGAGGTGGAGAATGTATGTGTAACAGAACCAATGGACTGTACCAAGTCTCCAGAGCCAGCAGAGGGAATCCTGGACACCTCACATGGGAGACCCCTGCTCACCTCGTCCTCCTCCTCTTGACGGACCAATGGCTGGCAACTTCCCATCTCCAATGGACCACCCTCTTTGCCTCCTCTTCCGCGACTGGACAACAACAACAGTTCAGCCCTTGTGATTGGCCAGCAGGCACACTGGGTTGGTGGAGGGCGGACCAATGGCTACAGTGGAGCCCAGGTCCTGTCCACTGACCCTAGCGGCCCCTCTGAGCAGGATGAGGTCATTTCCTGTCCGGGCTGCTGTCTGATGGGTCTGAGTTTCCCCTCAGTGTGCCTCCGTGTTCAGTTGCAGTGCTGTGCCCCGCCGAAGGACTTCGTTACCACGGCAGCGGCCTACAGGACCTCAAGTAGTACCATAACTGGTGGCAGCAGTCATCAACAACTGCCACAGCAACCAAAGCTCTACTAATGCACTTGGCACAAATGGTCTAGTAGTGGCTGGAGCCCTCCTGTGCCATGTGAGCCTGGCAGTCTCTGAGGCCAGACATAAGCCTGTTCAGAGGAGATTTGGTTTTTGAATTTGTGTCATACACCAGCACTAAGTGTTAGTGGATAAACTAATCTGACATAGCAATGCCCATTGACCTCCGAGATGTGTTGTAAATTCTGTGCAGTCACTTGGCAAAAAAAATATTATGTTGGTGATTGAAGTACCGGTGCAAGCAGATGATCAAGCACAACAAATCACTGTGAGAGTAGTCGCGTGGTGGTGTAAAGTAAGAGTTGGCCAAGGTAGAGAGAGTACAGCTAGGCAGACAGGGTTCCAGACTGACGGGCTGAGCTTTGCTGTAAACTGAGTCAGGGTCCACAACACATTACTGCTGCTGGAAGGTGCTGACCCAAACAGAGCAGCTAGTCTGTCTTACCCAGTGATCCCACGACCGATCTCTGCTGAACCCGATCAAACTGAACTCAATCTGCACTCAACCTTTAAAGGCTTCAATTTTATAGGCTGTCTTGGAAAAAGCGCATGTGTGAAGTTAAGTATACTTCAGTTTATTACAACTTAGGTCTTACTTTTTGTAGTTATGCCTATCCTCATGATAAGAGCATTACTAAATTAAGTGAGTGTTCTGACAGTGCTTCTTGCCTGTCATATTTCTAAATGTATTATAGTTTTCAGCAATGTTATAATTACTGTGAATATAAATGATGGCCCTTAACTACAAAAATATGACCCAAGGTTCTCTAACAATATTGCCGTAAACAAGTTTATCCTTTAATCTGTACAGTATTTTGGTAACAGTGTTGTGGGAAGTAAATTTTGTAATTCATTGTCCCTCCCTTTATGGAGGAAGTTTGGTAGAAATGAAAAATGCTTTTGTTTTGCATGGTAGCCTTGGCAGTGTGTCACTGCAGGCCCTACTGATGGGCTGCTGCACTGTTGAGCCCATGTCCTGGCGTGAAGGAAAATGACAGATGTGAGATGTGGTTTACCTCTGCCCAGCACAGTGTGGCTGGGTGTAACCATGGCACCTGCAGTGTTGTTTTGATTCTATTTAACTGAAGATTAACATCAGCTGGGGAGTATTTATAAAATGAATAAAGATTTACTTCTTACATTTTTATAGTAGCTGACTGTGTGTGCGTGAGTGTGTGTGTCATAGACTACTTTTGGGGACAAATCTCCAGTTACCAGTTACTGGGGGATGGCTTATCACCAGTTGGGGAAAAAAGCTGATTTTTGAGTTGATAAGGTCAGGATTAGGTTAAGGTTAGGATAAGGGTCAGGGCTAGGCAGGTAGTGGTTATGGTAAGCCTTTGAATGCAAGTCTATATAATGTCCCCAAAAGTGGTCAAGATCAACTTGTTGTATGTGTTTGTGTGTCTTGCGCATGTGTGAGAGAGACTGATATTTGTTGCTTTGGGGACTTTGGAGAAGAACCTCCTCTAGAGACTTGTCATGTAAATTCTTTGTTTTGCACTTCAGTTTGGGTACTTTGCAGTAAGACACCAGGCTTTTACTAGATGGTGCTTTATTTAAATCTGTGCTACTGGTGTTTTATATGCTTCTGGCCCAACAACCTACACACGTTCATTCTTTGACATCAGTCCCCCTCATATATATACGTGTGTGTGTGTACATATGCATTTGATTACCTGTTGTAGCAAGAGTGGCATGTGAAGCAGGTAGAATATTTGTTGTACAGATCATTCCACACACTGTGTGTGTATGTGCACAATGGTAGAGTGATGGATACTCACAGGATAAGCTTTTATATCATCATTTCTGATATTTAAACCTTAGTTCTTCCATATTTGTTCTACTATACGCTTGAGAAACCTGCGTGCAATAATCTGATAATAAACAAATATGGTTTGTACATAACCTGCATGCTGTTTTCATTTTTTAAACACTGAGTATCTGAAACTACGAAGAGAAATAGAAAAGGGAGATGATGGAGTTGGGGCTGTATACATCTGGATTTTTCTTTTATTGAAAATTAACATGACAAACCTGAGAGGGCCGTGTTATCACAAAATAATCAAATAAAACAACAGGTCTTTTCACAAACTCATCATATATCAGTGAGGGCTGAACTCCACATTGCTACTTCTGTTTGGGTTTATCCTTTTCTAACACATACTTACAACGCTGCTACCTTCTTTTAACTTTTGTCAACCTGGAGGCACTACAAACACCACGAGGACCACTATGGACCTATCAATGACCTGTCCTACAACCTGACAATCAGCACCTGCTATTGCTCGTTCCTCTATTGACCTCCCGCACCTGCTTCGGCCGCTTTAGATAAGTTTTCTCATGGGTGTATTGTGATCTTTATATACGGTCTATGATTATGATCCAGACCTTATCGGAACCGAAGAAGACTGGATACTAAAGCAAACTTAGGGCTGCTTTTTTATCGAGCAGTGAGGCAGGCCTTCATTTCGCCTGCGAAAGCGCGAAAGAGCCAAGGCTAAGGGCGAGCAACTAGTAGCTAGCTCTAGCATTTCGTTAGCAGCGGCGTTAGCATTAGCCTTCTCTTTTAGCAATCTTTTGACCTAATACCATTTCAGTCGTTTGTGTTTCCGTGGTAGCGTCCCTGACATGAGTTGTGGACATGGACGGTGGCTCACGACCTCTAGATAGTCTATTTAAATCCCTGTTATATTTGTTATACAGTCTGCCTTTGTATTGTCGGCGTCTACACCTGGATATTAGCATTATGACAAGTGTTAGCATTAACCTTTTCCTTTATATATGTCTTTGAGTTTTTTCTCCTTTTTATGCGTTGTTTTTTATTTCGTGGGTTTAAGTGTGTTTGTGTTTGTGTGACTGGCGATATGACATGGTTGTGGGCACCTTGGAGGCATTAACTGTTGTGGAAGCTGTTGCCTGATTATCATGTCGTTCACGATCATTTCGTCTTCACTTTGTCTCTTTGTGGCACGTTCTTACTGCATGTCTGGTTCTGTGTCCAATCCTAAATCATTTTGTTTCTTTAGGAACCATTTTGTCATTGTGGCAGTTCAGAATCTCTATGATTGTTTTTGAGTCATTTTTTTTGTGTCTATCGTTGTTTGTGGTTGTGATAGTAATCTGTCCATAGCTATCTGTTGACCCACAGTTGTTATGATATCTATTTATATATATATATATATATATATATATAATCGATGTGTAATGTGTGTGTGTGTATATGTATATTTAATTGAGCTCAGTTATATTAAATTCAAGCTTGAAAACAAAATTCTAACTCTCCTAACTCCTCCACAAGTTTGTGCCTTAAACATTTGAATTACTATGTTGTTGGTTCTTAAGGATGTGATGCTTTTTCTTGTCATATGTGACAGTAAACACCCATTTTCTCCTCTAATATTTGGAGAATATTCTGGTTCAGCTATGATGACTAATATCTATTAGGGTGTAATGATACACTCAACTCTGAAAATCTCAAACTTTTTGTGAAATATAATAAACAACACAAATTAAAATCCTGCATTCAAAATGTAGCAACTTATAGTATTTAATGCTGTACGCTTCACCGTAACATATATGATTGCCTCAGTGATTAGTTGATAAGACGTTAATAATCATTTTACTTTTTCCCAAACATTTGTTGTTGTTGATTCTTCAGGGGTGATGACAGTCAACTGTTGATTTCTGGAAAAGCCCTCTAACGTTTTGTTATTTAAATGTTGTGGATTTCAGCTGTAATCTGATGTTTATCTGTTCTCAGGTTAACTGTTGATGAGGAATAGGTAGTAGTGTTATCATTTTCTTTTGTGTTTCTTAACGTGATTACCTCCAGGTGCTCACCATGATCCGACATTGCCCATAATCTCTGCGAGATGGTCCGCCCGATCGGAGAGACATTATTGAGGATGAGGGGCATCTTTCACGATCAAGAGACATTGTGCATGATCGCCAGAGACATGTCAAAGATGAGAGGCGTTGTCCATGCTTCATAGAGCGTGCACAAGAATGTCGTGGAGACAAGGGTCACTGTTTAGCAGCATCCTGCCAGTGATCATTGAGACATTGTCAATGATCACAGGGAACACCGTCTGTGATCTCGAGACATCGTCCATGATCACAAAGACGTGCCCATGATCGCAGAGATTTGTCCGTAATCTCTAAGAGACGGTGTCACAATCACAGAGATGTGATCAATGATCACCAGAGTCTGCACCTTGCAATGAAGTTCTTTGAGACCAGGACAACAAAGTTCTTTGAGACCGGACAGTGAGTGGTGCAAAACAGCTTTGTATCAGCTGTCCAACACAGAGCACTGATATTAAACTGCTTTATGTTCGAATATTTGATCTTCAGTCTGAATAGTTCAATATTTGTCAAAAATAGACTTAACCCCTTAACGTCGGTTGTTACATAGTTCATGTAAAGAACAGTTCAAAGAAAAGGAGGAATTTAAGGATAAAATGACTGTTACTATAAAGTATTGGAAGGATAATGACCAGTTATGTCTTGTTAGTAGTAGTTATTTTTGATTAATATTATGTTCTGTCAAATGTCAATGTCATAGTATAGTAAGACATGAAAAAATGTCATAGTATAATAAGGTGTCAAAAATGGTCAAAAAATGTTAAATGTTCTGGTTCAGCTGTAATGTTGAATATTTATCTGTGTTTTCATGGTTAAACTGTTGATGAGGAATAGGTAATGATTATTTATCATTTTCAGCACATACATGTTCTTTGATTCCTACAGGTGTCACCATTCGTCCATGACATTGTCAATGACATCGTCCACGATCGCAGAGACATGGTCCATGATCAGAGAGACATTGTTGAGGATGAGGGAGACATCGTCCACGATCAGAGACATTGTCTATGATTGCAGAGACCTGTCAAAGATGAGAGGCGTTGTCCGTGATGAGACTTTCCGTAGCCATTAGAGACCTTGCGATAGAATCGCAAGCGGAGGCAGGGGTCACCGATTTGTGACATTACGCGATCAGGGACATTGTTGATGGTCACAGAGACAGCGTCTGTGATCTCAGAGACATAAATCACGATCACAAAGACATACTCCACGATCGCCCAGAGACGTTGTCCATAATCTCAGAGACATTGTCCGTGATCACAGAGGCGTGATCACGATCCTGAGATGTAGTACAAGATCACAGAAGTCTTCGTGCAATGAAGAAGTTCTTTCAGACCAAGACAGAGGCCTCCAGGTAATTCACAAACAGCTTTACATCAACTGTCCAACACAGAGCACTGTTTAATAAGGCATCAAAAATCCTCAAAAAATGTCATAGTACAGTGAGGTGTCAAAAAAGGTCAAAAAATGTCATAGTATTGTATGGCGTCAGAAATCCTCAAAAAATATCATAGTATGGTAAGACGTCAGAAATACTCAAAAAATGTCATAGTATAGTATGGCGTCAAAAAACATCTAAAAATGTCATAGTGCAGTGAGGTGTCAAACAATGTCATAGTATAGTAGAGCATCAGAAATCCTCAAAAAATGTCATAGTATATATAGTATGGTGTCAGAAATCCTCAAAAAATATCATTGTATAGTAAGGCATCAAAAAAGGTCAAAAAATGTCATAGTATAGTATGGAGTCAGAAATCCTCAAAAAATATCATAGTATAGTAAGGCATCAAAAAAGGTCAAAAAATGTCATAGTATAGTATGGCGTCAAAAACAGTCAAAAAATGTCATAGTATGGAATGGCGTCAAAGACGGTCAAAAATGTCAGTATAGTAAGGCGTCAGAAATCCTCAAAATGTCCTTGGTATGGTATGGCGTCAAGCGATCAAAAATATTAAATGGATTTCAGCTGTAATGTTGAATATTTATCTGTGTTTCATGGTTAAACTGTTGATGAGGAATAGGTAGTAGGTATTGTGTTTCCTTTATATTTCTCTTTGATTCCCTACAGGTGTCACCACTTGGTCACGACATGTCCATGACATCGTCCACGATCGCGAGACATGGTCCATGATCGGGAGAGAGAGACATTGTTGAGGATGAGGGAGACATCGTCCACGATCAGAGACATTGTCTATGATTGCAGAACCTTATCAAAGATGAGGAGAGGCGATTGTCCGTGATCCAGAGACTTTGTCGTAGCAGTAGAGACCTGCGATAGAATCTGGCGGAGGCAGGGTCACCGATTTGTGGCATTGCCAGCGATCAGGGACATTGTCGATGGTCACAGAGACGGCGTCTATGATCTCAGAGACATCGTCGATCCTGAACATACTCCACGATCGCGGGAGACATTGTCCATAATCTCAGAGACATTGTCCGTGATCACAGAGGCCGTAATCCCGCGATCTGAGATGTAGTACAAGATCACCAGAGGTCTTAGTACAATGAAGAAGTTCTTTCAGACCAAGACAGAGCCTCCAGGTAATTCAAACAGCTTTACATCAACTGTCCAACACAGAGCACTGTTTAATAAGGCATCAAAAATGCTCAAAAAATGTCATAGTATAGTAAGGCGTCAGAAATCCTCAAAAAATGTCATAGTATAGTATGGCGTCAAAAATCCTCAAAAAATGTCATAGTATAGTATGGTGTCAAAACGGTCCAAAATGTCATACTATGGTAAAGCATCAAAAGCAGTCAAAATGTTTAATATTCTGAGTTTCCAGCTATAATGTTGAATATTTATCTGTGTTTTCATAGTTAAACTGTTGATGAGGAATAGGTAGTAAGTATTTATCATTTCCTTTGTATGTTTCTCTTTGATTCCCTACAGGTGTCACCGCCGTCCACGACGCCGTCCATGACATCGTCTATTACGATCGCGAGACATGGTCCTTGATGGAGAGACATTGTTGAGGATGAGGAGACGCCGATCACGATCAGAGACGACGCCTATGATTACAGAGACCTTGTCAAAATGAGAAGGCGTTATCCGTAAATCAAGACTTGTCCATGTGGCCAAGACCTTGCGATAGAATCGTGAGCAGGGTCACAGTTGGCAGCATTGCACCCGATCGGTTTGTTATGCGATGGTCACAGACATCTATGATCTCAGAGACATGATCACGATCACAAAGACATACTCCACGATGAGACATTGTCCATAATCTAGAACATTATCCGTGATCTGGGCGTGGTCGGTCTGAGAGATGTAGTACAAGATCACAGAGAGAGTCTTGATACAGTATTCTTTCAGACCAGACAGAGGCCTCAGGTAATTCACAAACAGCTTTACATCAACTGTAACACAGAGCACTGTTTAATAAGGCATCAAAAATCCTCAAAAAATGTCATAGTACAGTGAGGTGTCAAAAAAGGTCAAAAAATGTCATAGTATTGTATGGCGTCAGAAATCCTCAAAAAATATCATAGTATGGTAAGACGTCAGAAATCCTCAAAAAATGTCATAGTATAGTATGGCGTCAAAAAACATCTAAAAATGTCATAGTACAGTGGTGTCAAACAATGTCATAGTATAGTAGAGCAAATCCTCAAAAAATGTCATAGTATAGTAAGGCAATCAAAAAGCGGTCCAAAAATGTCATAGTATGGTATGGAGTCAAAACATCTAAAATGTCTTAGTACGGTGGTGTCAAACAATGTCATAGTATAGTAGAGCATCAAAATCCTCCAAAATGTCTTAGTATATATAGTATGTCAGAAATCCTCAAAAAATATCATAGTATAGTAAGATGTCAGAAATCCTCAAAAAATGTCACAGTATAGTAAGGCATCAAAAAACATCTAAAAATGTCATAGTATAGTATGGCGTCAAAAACAGTCAAAAAATGTCATAGTATAGTAAGGCATCAAAAAACATCTAAAAATGTCATAGTACAGTGAGGTGTCAAACAATGTCATAGTATAGTAGAGCATCAGAAATCCTCAAAAAATGTCATAGTATGGTATGGAATCAAAAACGGTCAAAAAATGTCACAGTATAGTATGGTGTCAAAATCCTCAAAAAATGTCATAGTATATAAGGCGTCAAAAACAGTCAAAAAATGTCATAGTATAGTATGGCGTCAAAAACAGTCAAAAAATGTCATAGTATAGTATGGCGTCAGAAATCCTCAAAAAATGTCATAGTATAGTATGACGTCAAAAAACATCTAAAAAAGTGATAGTATAGTATGGCATCAGAAATCCTCAAAAAATGTCATAGTATAGTATGGCGTCAAAAAACATCTAAAAATGTCATAGTATAGTATGGCGTCAAAAAACATCTAAAAATGTCATAGTATAGTATGGCATCAATCCTCAAAAAATGTCATAGTATAGTATGGTAAAAACATCTAAAATGTCCTTAATATATTATGGCATCAGAAATCCTCAAAAAATGTCATAGTATAGTATGGCGTCAAAAAACATCTAAAAATGTCATAGTATAGTATGGCATCAGAAATCCTCAGAAAATGTCATAGTATAGTATAGCGTCAAAAAACATCTAAAAATGTCATAGTATAGTATGGCGTCAGAAATCCTCAAAAAATGTCATAGTATAGTATGGCGTCAAAAAACATCTAAAAATGTCATAGTATGGCGTCAAAAAATGTCATAGTATATAAGGCGTCAGAAACGGTCAAGAAATATCATAGTATTGTATGGCGTCAAAAATCCTCAAAAAATGTCATGGTACAGTGAGGTGTCAAACAATGTCATAGTATAGTAGAGCATCAGAAATCCTCAAAAAATGTCATGGCAATATCATATATAGTGGTGGAAGAAATACCCAAATACCCTTTTTACTGAAGAATAAACAACACAAGTTTAGGTCCTGCATTCAAAAATGTACTTAAATGATAGCGTTTATTGTTATTTCACAATAACATACATGATTGTCTCAGTGATTAGTAGATAAGACACAAAATTAATAATCATTTTACTTTTTCCCAAATATTTGTTGTTGTTGGTTCTTCAGGAGGCGATGACAGTCAATTGTTGATTTTCTGAAACAGCCCTCTAACGTTTGTTAAATGTTCTGGTTCAGCAGTAATGTTGAATATTTATCTCATGGTTAAAGTGTTGATAAGGAATAGGTGGTAGTGTATTGATCATTTTCCTTGGTATGGTTCTCTTTGATTTCCTCCAGGTGTCATCACCTCGTCCACAATCACAGTCTTTGTACAATGAAGAAGTTCCAGGAGACCAGGACAGAGACTTCCAGGTAATTCAGAAACAGCTTTACATCAACTGTCAATGTTCAGTATTTGATCTTCAGTCTGAATAGTTCAATAGTTCTATAGTGCATAGTCTGTCTTCGTGGAGCACCCACAATTTCATTGTACTTAACTGTACAATGACAATAAAGCCTATTCTATTTGTCAAAAAATAGACATAACCCATTAGTGAAGTTTATTTACATAGTTCATGCAACAACAGTTCAAAGAAAAGGAAGAATTTAAGGATAAAATGAATGTTACTATGAAGTATTGGAAGGACAATGACCAGTTATGTCTTGTTAGTAGTAGTTATTTTTGATTAATATTGTGTTTGAAAAAACCTGGTTTTAAACAAATGTTCTGTCAAAAAATGTCCTATCTTTCTATCATAATCTTTCCAATAGCAAGGCATCAAAAATGATCAAAAACTCTCATAGTATAGTTCGGCATCAAAAACTGTTCAAAAAAAAAAAAGTCTAGTATAGTAAGGTGTCAAAGTATAACTTTTGAATTGAGCTTCTCCATTTTTGAATTAATATTTGACTTTGTAATGTAGAAATTTGTAGTATTCTGTACTTGCAGCTTGCAATTAAAATGTATAATTGAGGCTCAAAATTCTAATCTCTGGCCTTAACCCCTAACCTGTGGCTAGTATTTGTCTTAGTAAGATAATCCTGTATCAGTCCCACAATGGGGAAATTCAGTGTTGTAACAGCAAAAATAGAAAAGGACATTATATACAACAAGATAATATAGAACAATATTTAAAAATTACTCACAATGTGAATAGTATAAACAGGGCTATGTACACAGTGATAGATTGGATTGGAGTACTGATATGACACGGTTAGAAATAGAAAAATACCAAAATTAAAATCCAACGTAACCCACAAACACTGAGGTGTGTGTGTCTGTGGAAAACAAAGACAAAGGTAAGACTGCTACTTTAAGATAGTTGTTATAATATAGAGAGGTGGCAAAAATAGTCTTAGAAGTAAGGTATAAAAAGAGTATGTCATAGAAATACTTTGATTTACTGATCAGTTTCTGTGATTAACACGTGTTCTTGTCTCTGCAGGAGGAGAAGACGACAGCAGCTGAAGACCTGAAATGGTTGAAAGAAAACAGAAGTGTTACGAAGCTGAAGACCTCCACCATCTTACAGATGTAAACAGTGCTGGTCTCCTGTTGTTCAACACTTAGTTTTTCTCTGCAATCTATAATGTAGTCATGGGCACATTTTCCAAAGACTTTATTAAACACCTTTGAGAACATTCAACAGCTTGTGATACAACTATTTAATAATTGTATCACAAGCAGTTAAATGATCACAAAGATGCTTCGTAGACATGTTCATCTTTGGAAAATGTGCTCATAACCACATTAACCCTAACTCTAATTAGCTGCAGAAAGTGTTTCCTTGTGATTAAATGTCTGTTATTATCTTCGTTGTGACTTTAAAAAATGTTGTCTGGAATAATTAAGTGTCTTTCTAAACTTTTGAGTTGCATTTCTCTATTTTGTAATACAAATTATTTTATTACACTTAAAGAAAAAAATGTAATGATTCTCATAAAACAGAAGACACACTGATGCTAATGCAGCGCTGCTATTTATAACTGTTACAGTATTCAGAGCAGGATTATGATGAGTGATGGCTCCAGTGCATCACTGAGCCACTGTTTTAGACCTGCCCATAAAATCCTGAGAATGAAACTGATGGAAAACTCTGAAACAGTCTAACTTCACAGTGCTGTAATACATAGTTAGCAGTCCTTTCACATGTTTTCAGGAAATATTTTCTAACATAAATAATATTTTTATAGACAAATCTAGCTTTACACTGACTTTAAAGGTTTTAACCTTATTTATCAAACCTGTTTCATACATACTTTTTAGAACTATTTATTTAAGGTTTAAAGTTTATTTTTAAAGGGTTGTATTTTTATTTTTTGAAGGTTGGTTTCATACTTAATATTAAAAGGTTTTCAATTTATTTAAAAGTTTTAGACTTATTTTTAACCCTATTTATTAAAAGTTTCTATTCTATTCTAAACTTAGATTTTATATTTTCTGTTTATGTATAGTTTTCCATATCTAACTTGTTTTATGCAGCTACATTGTTGAAAAATAGTAATTAATACTAATCACAACTGATAAGTTACAGCAGCTTTAATTTGCTGCTATTTGTTCCAGACGAGACAAGTGTCAAACTGCAGCTGAGATAATGACAGAGTCAGACTGAAAAGAATAAACTAACACTGACCTTCTGGAAATGTCTTCATGTCTGTCTCTTCTCTCTGTGATTTAATGGTTGAAGTTTGAATCCTGTGGAGAAAAACACAACAAACATTAATATAAAGATGTGACTTTTAACTCAGCAAAATAAAAGCAGTTTCTGGGTACTGAGCTTCAAACTGTCAAAAGATAGAGAAGTAAAAGAATCTAAATCTACGAAGAAACCAGAGTGTGGACTAACTGGTTCTGGACTAATCAGAACTAACCCAAGAGTTAAATTTGCTTTATACACAAAGACAGAAGAAGCTGCTCTGACTGGAGAACTGACTCTACCATCTCCTGATATTCACAGCAGTGGATGGAAATGTTTGTTTCTCAAAACTCTGTTAAATTTTGAACTAAATTTGATTGATAGAAGCCAAAATTAAGCAAAATGACGGTGTTTCTGGTGTAGAACTGAATGGAATAAGTTCTTCACATTTTTATAATTTACTGTACTAATGAGAAAGACAGAGAGGGAGAGAGAATGAGACAGGGAGAAAGAAGGGGGGGGGGGGACAAAGTATGTGAGAGAGAGGAGGAGACGGAGAGAGAGAGAGGAGACACGTCACGTGGAACAGAATATATAGCCAATCAAGCCAACTGAAGACGGAAACACAACAAACAAGAGACATTGTCATCCGCCATGTTTTTTAAAATCTAAAGTCTTGTTTGACCATGTGAGATTTGGAGTTGTGAGAGTCCAGTTGGTGGTGAATTTGTTAGTGTGCGGTGTGCTGTGTTGGTCCTCTCACTGCACATCACACACTATAAGAACAAAACTGTGAAATCTGACATTATTTGTCAGCATGTGTGTGGTGTCTCACATTTGGTAAGATTTTAAAAATCTGTTAGTGTGAGCCAGGCTTAAGAGAGCAAGGGAGAGAGACGGAGTGAGAGAGAGGGCTGATGTTTAAATTCCTCATCTTCTTTGAACTGTACATTCATGAACTATGTAAATAAACTAATGACTGAGGTCAAATCAAACTATTCAGACTTAAGATCAATTACTGAACATAAACAGTTCATTGTCAGTGCTTTCTGACAGCTGATGTAAAGCTGTTTGTGAATTACCTGGAGGCCTCTGTCCTGGTCTCAAAGAACTTCTTCGTTGTACGAAGACTCTGTGATCATGGACGAAGTGGTGACACCTGGAAGAAATTAAAAGAGAAATATACAAAGGAAAAAGTTCAATACACTATGACCTAATCTTCATCAACAGTTTAACCATAAATATTCAACATTACAACAGTATATTCAACATTACAGCTGAACCAGAACATTTAACAAACATTAGAGGAGTGTATCAGAAAATGGGTGGTTTACTGTCACATATGACAAGAAAAAGCATCACATCTTTAGGAATCAATGACAATAAATATTTGGGAAAAATTAAATAAAATGATTATCTTAAAACTTAAATATATTACTGTGGACTTTCACCTAAGTAAATTTTTGAAAGCAAGGTTTTAACTGATTATACTTCAGTCCACAGGCAAAAAATTAATTCACAACTACTTAGAGTTTTTAAATAACAATAACACTGTTACTAACATTTATAATTGAGCACATTTTTTCAGACTGGGAAAGTCTTTAGGACACATACCTGTTTGGTTTGTCAGGTGAGAACTGGTGTTTCTGTCCAGACTGCAGCAGCTGAAGTACAACACTTAAAAAACAAATAACCCCATTAATAAAGAATAGTTCACCTCCAAAACCTGAACAGTGAAGAAGAATACAACACTGCAAACTAAACAGAAGAACCTCGACAATCACACTTTGAGTTTTCAGGTGAATAAATTAGGGCTGAAACATTTAGTCTACATAATCGATGATGTCGTTTATAAAAAAAAATGTCGAATGAATTAAAACCATAAAACCAGAGGCTTTGTAAGAGGAACCATGCTCACTTGTTGAATGTATGATGTATTGACTGCATTTCTAATGCAACGTGACAACGAGCAGGTGAGGTAAAACATGAACTGGAGCCCAGAGCAGGTGCTATGCCCACAGGAAGCAGAGATGGAGGTTGTGACAGAAATAATTGACTAATCGGAAAAATAACTGACAGATTAGCCCTAACCCTTACTACCAAAATAATCTTTAGCTGCAGCCATAGAATAAACTATGTTACTAGAATATGACTTTATTGATCTCAGAGAGAGAAGCAATTTTTAAAATAGTTTTGCAATAATTTCTAACAATAATCTCAGCTCATACATTGTGACCTGCTCTTGATGCTTAAAACTAGTGGAGGAGCACAGAGTTTCTAATCAATAATATACTCAACAGGGGATCAGTGGATGGGCAGGTAACTGCCACACAGCTAGAAAGACACACAAAACGACAAGAAAGAGGCAAAATATGACTGCTTTACTGAAACTGAAACACAAAATGGCCACAAAGAAACGTTCAATGACCTGGAATGGGCACAAAACTACAAAGACACAATGCGATGCAAAATCAACCATAAAGAAACCGACCATGTGTCTTTCTGTACAGAAACACCTGGTCACCACAACCTTAAGTAGATGTAAAACAGCTAGCTGGAGACGCAAAACGACGGAATACCACCACAGAGAGACACAAAATGATCACATCGACATGATAATCCAACATAAACTGACTTAAAATTACCAAGATGGAGCACAAATTTACAAAGCAGTAGAATGTTTGCAAAGTAATTGTAAAGAAATGCAAACAGAGTTTTAAAGAGTCGGACACTCTACTAAACAGTTACCACAACTCATGTCAGGGACGCTTAAGTCACACAAACACACTCTCACCCACATGATATAAATGACTGTAAATGGAATTTAACAAATATCATTAAGCGGTAATGTTAATGCTAACGCTAGCCGCTAATGCTCTCCGATAACGTTAATGCTAACGCTAGCCGCTAACTGTTTGCCTTACCTTCGCGCCGCAGGTGTGTTCAGCGTCCAGTCGCACTCGTATTCGACACAAAAGCAGCTTTAGAGTTTGTTTTAGCATCCCAACCTCTTCATTAACGACAAAAAGCAGCTCCAGAGTTTACTTTAGCATCCAGACCTCTCCACTAACGACGTTTTCTCACAGTACTAGCAAACAGATGCAATCCTTGAAACTTGGTTTAAATCTCTTTTCCGACTTCGTTTCTCCGCCTCTCTACGCTCCTCCCAGAAGCTCTTGGCCAATGATGAGACGACATACGTCAGCTTACATCTGCAGAAAAACGCTGATTGGCCGGCCCATTCTGGTCCGCCTAGCAACCGCCTCTGATTGGTCTTAAAATTCACCCACCGTGAAGACGGAGAGAAGTCTTTAATGTATTATAAGATCTGGCGGACAGCCATGCGCTAGACACACCATCAGTGCACAGAATCTGAATATTAAAGTGCTTTATTTGTGACTGTTTTGAACATGAGCCACATTTAATTTGTAATAGCCAAGCTAATGAACATGCTCATGTAACATATATGTATACTGTAGGTAGTTACAGCATTTTGAGAAGTATTACAAATATTAAAACTCAATGGCTTAAAAATAAGATAAGAGTGATATTTGACTTTGTTTATAGCTGGAGGTGCCCTGGCAACAATTTTCCAGGCGCAGGCGTCTCTTTTACAATGGTGGCCTATGGAGAAAATTATTTTTGAGCCGCAAGGATTTTTTGGTTGCAGTAGCGCGAGTGGCCACTGGAAACCGTATCCAGGATTTCTTCACAATTCACACTGAGGGTAAAACAAGGTATTAAGAGGCACCGATATCTGTACAGGAAGATTGATCCTCCACTTTCATAATAAAAGAGGATATGTTTCAATTTGGGATGATAAAACGCCCCTGTGGATGTAAACGACACCAAATGTTTTAAAAATATACATCATCGTATTATATTTAGCTAAAATACATTTTTAAAACACCAGAAAGTCATGTACAGCTATCTTAATGCATTACATGTAATTATAGAAGCATTTATTTTTAAATGAACCGGAAGTTGTATTTCTGCCTTCCTTTACGCACCAAGCTACTTGTCATCGTGCTAATAATTTTTAAGCTAACGGGTCCATCACCGGGAGGCTGCGTCTTGTCGTGGTTTAGTTCTCGTTTTAGTGGTGGTAGGATTATTAATTAGAAAATGGCTCTACTGACTCCGTTGTTCGCTTTCCTGTATCACCTGCCGCAGGTGTACAAGTGGCTGTTGAAGCCCTACTATGTAGCTTCTCTCTTCATGTCTGTAGCCTTTCTAGCTGTTCGCAAGACGCCTGGCATCTGCGACCATCTGGCCACACAGCGAGAGGACGGCAACTCCTGCGACTTCGACTGGGTCCGTAGAAAATGCTGGAAAGCTACAAATTGCTTTTTAAAGAAATGGTATCAACTCACCAGTGGCTAGCTGGTCAGTGAATGAGCACAGTTGTCAATGGACAGACTGGCAGCAAAGGTGACATTAGCTGTTAGCCACAGGGAGAGAATGACAGGCCGAACTACGATCACAAAACTGGAAATTCAGACTGTTGTGCTTATTTGCGACGATACACAAGTCACAAAACATATTTTATAATGCAGGATATTTAATTAAGGTATTATACTTTGTTCGGCATATATAAACTCGGTAAATCTTTGTTTTCTACAGAAAGAAAACGAGTTGCTAGTTGTATTAACCCGGTCAGTGCTGGTTTAATTAACTAACGTTAACTAAATTATTGACGTTGATTAACCTCACTAAGCTAAATGTGTACCGTACACATACATCATACAGCTGTGGTGTAAGAAAATGTCCCAGGATGGTGAAATTGCTCTGTCAAATGGTTTTCCACTCTGGCGACGTTACAGTTCAAGGAGTTAAAGAGATGAGATGAGATGTGTTGCATGTTGACTCTGGGATCAAAACATGCTGGTGCGATTTTTGAAGGATGAAACTAATCCAGACTGTTCGGCTGGCCTCAGTTGAGACATGTTATGTTTGTGTTCACAGAGAGAGGTGGAGATTCTCATGTTTCTCAGTGCCATCGTCATGATGAAGAACAGGCGAGCAAGTGAGTAATTGTTTAGCTTAGTCTTTTAGTTACATTTGTTATATATGTTTTAATCTAATAATGGTCCGGAACCATGGCCCACATCAAGTAACAGGAGGTGTTATAATATAAATGAGATTAAATCAATGAAATGGCTGAAAATGAATCTTTCAGTGGGAAATTGTATAGACTGTTTACTTATTTTTCAGTGACAAGAATACAATTCTAAATTTAAAATAATTTCACCTTGCGTTTTATCCTTACAGTAGCACACTAGAACACAGGATATCAGCTATTATTTCATTCAGTTAGAAAATCTAAGCATCATCCTTAAGATAAGACACTGGTTGAATCTTAGAAACAGCACTGGTCAGGATTGTGAACAACAGAGAAGCCTCATTGTCTCCTGCCAATTTGAATGGCTTTTGTGTGACAAAAACATGAATGGTTTCTCTGTATGTGTTCGTTTCAGTAACGGTGGAGCAACATGTGGGCAATATCATCCTGTTCAGCAAAGTGGCCAATGTCATCCTGTTCTTCAGACTCGACATCAGGATGGGATTGCTCTACCTGACACTCTGCATAGGTCAGCCAAATGCCATGCCACTGGGCTCTGTAGTGAACACTTGGAGAGGACAAATAATTATTCTGTTGTTGATCAGTTGATCTGGTGATAATATGTCATAATTAAGTCTGTTAAAATGTCACCACAGTTTCCTTTAGCCCATGGTGACGTATTTGTATTGCTTGTTCAATATGGAATTTACAATGATATGACACACAGAGGCAGCAGATCCTCAGACTGGAGAGTGAGGGACTAGAGAATGTGTGGTCTTCTTATTTTATAAATACCATAAATGATAACATTATCAAATTTGTGCTCATTGATATTCTATCTGTCAACCCATTAATGGACTAATCGTTGCAGCTCTAATTTCACAAATATCATCAAGGATAAAGTCCTAATGCTGCTCTCTTCTGTTGGCTCTGTGTCTGTTTCAGTGTTTTTGATGACCTGTAAGCCTCCTCTGTACATGGGACCAGAGTACATCAAATATTTCAGTGACAAAACCATTGATGTGAGTAAAAATGGTAGAATTGGTAGTAGCAGTTCAGTCATTTACAGTTGCTTTTTAATCACATAAATCAAAACTGTCTGTTTCCATATTGTGTGTATGTGTATGTATACAGGATGAGTTGGACAGAGACAGTCGTGTGACATGGATTGTTGAATTTTTTGCCAACTGGTCTCCAGAGTGCCAGTCCTTCGCATCTGTCTACGCTGATCTCTCTCTAAAGTAAGACTCCATCCGTCCACTCAGTGAAAGCATGAGGTGCACTCAGTGGCATTAACAAGAGTAACTGCAGTAACTTTGTTCTTGTGCTTCAGGTATAACTGCGCTGGCCTCAAGTTTGGCAAAGTGGACATAGGACGTTACGGAGAGGTTTCCAAGAAGTAAGACAGTAGTTCTCTTTATAAGTTTAATTTTGTCAAACAGGACAGGCTAGAAACATGAACATGTTTTTTTTTTTTGTTTTTTTTGCCTGACTTTAAATCTGTTTCCCAGGTACAAGGTGTCTGCATCTCCACTGTCCAAGCAGCTTCCCTCTCTGGTGTTGTTCCAGGGAGGGAAGGAGGTGATGCGACGCCCCCAGGTGGACAAGAAAGGGAGAGCCGTATCCTGGAGCTTCACTGAGGTCTGACTGGACAGTATGCTGTAGATATGTGGCTGTTAATCACAAAACACATGGCTTATGTTGTCAGTTAAATGTACCGTGTTTTCAAAAACAGCAAACCAGTTTACAGTACAATGCGTTTTTTCCATCAAACTACTTCTCCAAAAGGTATCATGTGGAATTTGAGGAACTGAATAGAGGCATTAACGTTCAGCTACAGTTTCACTTGTATTACAAAGATGTTTTCATCCTTGTTTAAAGTGGTAGCCTGAACTAAATTTATTCATTATAAGTCAATTTGCAGCTGCAGAACAGTAGCTCCTGGTATTTAATATGTAAAGTACACACTGTGACTTTCTGTAAATTTCATTCTTGGTAAAGCTCCTGTATGAGCACAGGTTGTTAGATCAATTTGTCACCCAGACAGATTCTGTGTTTCAGTCACATGTAAATGATACTAAAGGGCAAAAAAATGTATTAGTTTAATTTTTAAAAAGTCTAACTTTAACATTCACAAAGGTTATTTGTTCACTAATCCTTACCCTTGACCCAGCTTTTACAGACAGTTGATGAAACCATGACAAAATCCCTGAGTTTTAAATTATTTTTTCTTAACATTTCAAAATGATATTTAAGTTTGTGGTGATCCATGTTTTAATCCTCTTTTTCATTAATAAGTTTCCCAGACGACTCAACACATCTGTCTCTTTCCACCAGGAGAACATAATCCGAGAGTTCAACCTGAACGAACTCTACCAGAAATCCAAGAAATTCAACAAGACAAAAGAAGACAAGATCAGCCAATCCCAGTTCCCACCAGTCCCTGAGGAGGAGGAATCAGAGCAACAAGGAGCCAATACCCAGAAGGAAGAGACCGAGTCCAAGAAGGACAAATAAGACGGTTTGTTGTCGCTCGGCTTCGACCTCTGGATGGAACTTATGAGTCCAGGTTAGCTCCCCCCTCCACCTCCTCTTCGCTCTCCTCTAAGTGTTCAGTTTGTTCACTCATGAATCTGCACAGTACTGGTGTCAGTGTGGCTCACTGTTTGAGATGGAGACTGAGAATTAAAATTGCCACAGTGCTTCTGCCTCAGCACCATTTGACACTAAACCTCCTTTAAACCCAGTAATTCAACAGTTGTGCAGCTTCAGTGACCTCGGTCTATTTTCCCTTTCAGAACTGAACAAAGAGAACAAGTGTACACTTTAGTGGAGAAGCAAACTGAGTTACAGTAAAGCAGCTTTTGAAGAGAGCTGTAATGCTGTAAAGTGGCCCATTATATCAGTGTAAGGGCTGGAAGTGTGCTGTGCTGACCTGCCATGTGCTTTAGGTTATCTAAGTCTCCACAGCACATTTCTGAAGGTTAAAGCTGTGAAGTCTGAGTGACTGCTGTTTAGTCAGTTTAGTTCTTACTAATTAACAATAAAGGAGCAGTGAATGTGATGCTACTTTGTTTTTTTTAATTTTGATTTTTTTACACAAGTAATTTAATTCCGAGTAGATTTTCAAAATCATTTTGACTAACTGTATATTCATGTTAACCACGCTGTAACTCTGGTACACACAAAGTAGGCTGTGTATAATGTAGAATTCATTTACAGTGTTCAAACATTCGGGAGACAAAATATGGGAGCGCTCATTAACAGCAACACATCTGCGTGAGTCAGGTGACGTTACTCCAGTTTACTAGTAGTTCAGCAGCATCCTCATTCATCCCCACAGACTTGACTTTGTACTACTGTGGACAGACCAAGCTCAGCTCTGCTGTCATTCAAGCTTTTCTGACAAAACATTCCAATAATTTCATTTCATTTTTTTTTTAAACAGATTTATTTGTTGCTGCTTTTTTAAATTAAGTATGTTTGCTTCTCAAACTGAGGTAAACATGACTGTCTTCAGCTCTCAGTTAACATGTTGCCTATTCATGCCATGTGTTCATGGCTAACTTGCAAGACATTTTCTTATTTGAAGGTTTTATACTGATCGCATGAATCTTTTGACTACCTGAATTCCTACAGTAATAATAATAAGAATGAGAATAGTATGATTACTGTACCAATGATAACTATTATTCTCATTATTAGCATTATTATTTGCAGAGCACGTTTCAAAAAACAAGTTATAAAGTGCTTCATGCAGGAAGAAGCAAGTAGTGCTTGAGTTTCAGCATCAAATGCTGCTCTGTATTCTACAGTTTCTCAGCCTTTCTGGGTCAGACACTCTATTTCAAACTCCCAAAATTCAGCTCACACTGAGCATAAGCCTGGAACCCACAGTCGGTTTTGTCCAGTGACCAAATACCCACAAAACTAATGACATTCCCATCAGCCTTAGCTGTAGCTAAATCAAGATGGTGAACATGTAAAAATTATAAACTTTAGCATGCTAGCATTGTCATTGTGAGCGTGATAGCATGCTGATGTTAGCATTTACACCTAAGCAAATAAGTTCAGCCATGCAGAGCTGCTAGCATGCCTGTAGATTCCTAGTGTTGTTTTCATCTAGTTTCTATTAGAAATGACATCAGACATACCTACAGTATACAACAAAACTGAGACAACCCCTGGTCAGTATCGTGGATATGTTAAGTAATTACAAATCCTGTCCATATAATACCATTTTAATTGTTTTTAGCCAAAGCTAAAGAAGAACAAAGCCAATTCATTTGAAAAACAGAACATTTTGCATTGAATTTAGGTCATACATCACTTTTTTTTCTTCTTTAAAAAAGATTTCTGCAGTACATTTCGTCTCCTGTCAAGCCTCTTGAGAATGGGAAACATCTTTTCATTCAGTATTTGGACATAAAAGAACAGAAAAATAATACAAATGTTGTAATATGGTACAGTTTTGAATCATTGAATTATTGAGTGATATTGATCAGGGGTGTACTCACTCATCTGTCAAGTGACCCCACACAGGGTCCTGAGCCAGGGGTTGTGAACCTGTGCGAGTCTATTTATTGCAGGGTGATTTTTGCAGCCCAGTGTTCACCTGAACACACTGTGTGTCAGATTTCTTCAGACAGGGCCGTGATATTGGTAAATGTGATCATCACTGACTGGATCTTTAAGACTCTGTGTGTATGGATCTTGGGAGCTTCCACATATTCACTCAAATCAATTGAAGTAATTTAAGCCAAAATGATGTCAACACTTTCCCTGCATATTCATTGGCTGAATACTACTACTCACAGCAAGACAGCATCACGTTAGTCTGAAACATTGACGCTTTTTGGACCAGATCAAGTTTTTGGTTGTTTTTGAAATCATTTGATTGAATTTTCTTGCGTCAGTTCCTGTCATTTCTGTTTCTTGATAACATTCCTAATCAGGATTTTGAACTTTTAAACTGTTAAACACATATACTGTTTAGATTTACTTTTTGATCGCACTGAGACTTTACCCTTGATTCATTATTTTATTACTAAAGCTGTTTTTGGTTTGTATTTTACATGAAACTGATTTGACCTTTTTGTCTTGTTGCATTTCATTTGAGCTGCATTCCAAGGCTTGTGTGTATATTTGCTCCTGTACATGAACTGAACTGTTTTGTTATTCATGGAATAAAACAATGTGCACATGAAGAGTTTCTATGCAGCCTTTACTTGTCTCTGCTGACTTTACAGTGAACCTTTAGTGTGTCCTGTGTCCACATTACATCGAGTGACTAGAGAAACAAAAACTCCTGTACAGTGTAATGCAATACAGAGGGAGAACAGAATAGATTGAGCCAATTAACCTGCATGTCCAAAGACACTTTTCATAAAGAGCAGGTCTAGACTGTACTCTTTATATTATTGTATTTACAAAGAGAGACCCAACAAGCAGTACTTGGCGACAGTGGCAAGGAAAATTTTCCTTTTAAAAGACAGAAACCAAGCAGAACCAGAGTCAAGGGCAACCATCTGTCTTGACTGGTTGGGTTGCATAATGCAGATTCCATATAGAGTGTAATGTAAAGTAGTAATAATAATAATAATAGTAGTAGTAGCAATAAGAAAAGAAGTAAGAATAACAAGGAGGTAGCCCTGTGATCTGTCCAGGGTGTACCCCACCTCTCACCCAATGTCAGCTGGACAAGTGGAATAGATGATGGATGATCACAAACCACTAGAGGTCATTCTAAAAAAAGCCACTCAGCTCTGCACCTGCAAGAATACAGATTACTGTTGAGAACACAAAAGTAACAGATGCATGTGAAATACTGGTTAAAAAAAAAAAAAAAAAAAAAAAAAAGACACCTCATTAAGATCTTACATACCTGGCACTGTCTGCTGACCAGCCACAGAACATCAGAAAGGAGACAGCTGAGGTTCAGAGACACTGAGACAGGTGGTACATAAGGGCTGGACAGAAAGGAGGATCCACATCTCCAGAAACATTCAAAGACTTCTTGAACTACAGAGAAGGGATAAGATGTTATTTTTCCACACTATGCACAGTAGAATGGACTGGCAGAGAGAGGAGTTCAAACTGTCAAACTCATGCTAAAGGAAACACGTGCAGATAAAGCAGACCACTGTCTTGCCTTACTGAGCCTCAGGAACACACCATTAGATGATGTGGGATCATCACCAGCTCAGCTCAACACACATCCCAGCAGCTAAAAACAATTATTTCTAAACACAGTAACCAAACCAGTCAAGTAAAAAAAAAAAAAAGAAGAAGAAGGAAAAGAATGAAAGCTCGACTTGTGGTAAAGTGAAAGAAGCTGTGGCACAACTGAGATCTTACTCAGTGCAAACTAAACTAAATGGATGGAAAAGGGGAAGTTTGGTTAACATGCACTTCACATCTCTGGTGTCTTGATTATGTTAAGAACACAACACAAAAGACACCAAAACTCTTTGTAGAACTGAGAGGTAATCTGGTAAGAATTCTCTTCAAAGCCCCTGTGTTCAGGGTTTGAACATGGCCTTTAATTTGGTGCCCTCTGGTGGTCGTATGAAAAAATGCCCTGTGCGAGACAGTAATGCATGAATGTGACACAAGAAGGTGGATGGACTGCTCTAAACCAAAGCACATACAACTATCTGTACTACTACCTACCACTGAGGTAGTTTTTCTGTTCCTTTAAAATGCTTGACAATTAACAAAAAGTTCTAAAATAAGAAATAACCTCAGTCTGATGTGTCAGTCAAATTTCCACAATCCTTTTAAAGTGAAAAGAGTGACAACTCTCCACCTCTTTGTTTAAAATTTATTACCAATCCCCCAGCCCCGCACCACATACATACATCCACTAACACTCACACACACATTAAGCTGTACAGTACACATATTTACCATTTCTTTGATTTGAACTTGAGTTTTCCAGCCCTGTCTACATCAAACAGACAAAGAGGCCTGCTATAACTGTTCCTGCAGACATGCACCTACAGCCCACTGTCTTCACCTACCAGCCACTCTGTTCAGACAAATAAGTGTCCTCAAACTGGGCTCAAATAACAGCAAAATGGGAAAACATTTTCTTAAAAACCACATTCACCACAGACGCAAGATTCTCTTTCCGGTAGTACTACAGGTGTGCTTCATTTATTTTACCATAATTGGTCATTTTCCTTCCAACACTGAGTCCTGTGCTGTTCCTATTTGTGTTAAACGTGATGACATAGTTACAAAGCACTATTTCACTTACCAGCTACTGTTGAACATGTCCAGCAATATGTTGCACCAGTTAACTGCTTGTGGGGGCCATTGTTCTAGTTTCTGGTGATGGCTCAGACAGAAAAAAACTAAATGTCGGTGAGATCACACTAGAAGGGGCAGAAAAATACAACAGCTGGTGTTTAGTTTCAAGGAAGGATTTAGTGTACACTGTAGACTTACTGTGCAACTGAACACCGAAGTTTAACAAGTGCAACAAAGTGCTGGACTCGTCCCCATAAAGCAGATACACTTCTAAAACCCCAACCACAGCTGGAAGTGGGTGACTGAAAGTGAAAGCTTTAGCAAACAATGGATAGTTCATGTTGAGCAGGGAAAAGGAGGACTGTTCTACAAGTGTCATCAAAACTTTGGCAACTTTTTTTTAAACCATTAGACACCTTTTCTCAGACTAGGAGCCTCATCTATAAATGTTTAAAGTTTGTCTTAAGATCATTAAGTTTGTGTAATCTTCTTCCATCGTCTCTGGAGCATCCTCACTCACAAGTGAAGGTCAGTTTGAAGACGTTTGGACCAGCAGGTGACTCACACGTCTAGTCTACAGTTGAGAGTATTAGGGCCACTCTAAGGAGGGAACACTGACTTTAAGAATAAAGGCAAAAAGTTGCATTACTGTTATTTTCTTGTTGTTAATATTAAAATATTTCACTGTACAGTACAAATGGACAGCCAAGTGCTTAAACATGGACATGTAACTATATAAAAAGACTTTGTTGTCCAGACAGAACCTTTTCTTCTGATACTGTGATTTTATTTTGATGACTTAAGTTTTTTGTGAAATTCAGACTTAATTTTCACTTTTTACTAACACAATTATTTATCATTTATCTAGTAATGACTTGCTTGTAAATGTACCTTTTCTTAAAAAATATACAATTTGTGTATTTACTTGATTGTAAAATTACTTCTCTCATAGATTTATCTCATTTTATAATAACTTTAAATAAATAAATAAAATTAAGATTTTTTTTAATAATACTTCACAGCACTTCTTTCTCTTTGCATCACAACGTCATTCTTGAAATTTGAATAAATAGTGGCCCTAATACTCAATCGTAGAATAGAGATCTTAATCATACCGAAGATGCAATTTGACTGTAAGACCATCTTATAAATAAGGCGTCTGGTCTGAGAGATTCCAGTCCTGTTTTATTCTGATGTGATCTTTGAAAATAGGACATTCAGGACATCAAATCAAGATTCTTTCCAAGAAAACAGTGGATCAACTGTGGAGCATCAACCCAAACCAATCAGGACGGCTGCTTTAATCTTTTTATCCTGATTCTGAGACTGACAACACAACCCCTCTTTTGAGTTAATATTAAAAACTCTTCATTTATCAATAGTTATATTTCCATATAAATTCATATAAAACAATTTCAAATTAAATAGGTGAAATTAAAAAACATTTACAACACTTAAATTTTCAAGGCAATTGTTCAAGGAATTAATTTTCTAGAAAATTTTGCCTTTTCTTAAGGACCCCATTAAGAACAAAAGGCCAAAACATGATTTCTTTCTTCACTTTAGTTTCCTCACTTCCTGTTTGTTCAAACAGATGACGTGGTCCACAGCCAAACACAGTGGCCTATAGTGGCTAGTAGTAATAGTAGTGCATGCTGCAGTCCGGTATGCCACTTTTTAAAAACCAAAAGAAAAAAGAAAAAGAAAAGAAAAAAAATCCACATTTAAAATCACATCATCCTGTACAAACATGGAATCATATTCACATCTAGGAATAAATCAACAAATGGATCAAAGAAATAGGGAATCAGCATTTTCTGTTGTTATTGTCACATTTTCTTCCCTCAATGAGGCAGAGTCAGTTCCATGTATTGATAGAAGTTCATTCGTGAAACAACTTACAACATGCATGAATTCCACAGTCCGCGCTGATCCTACTACGCCAATAAGGACCTCACACAGATTCTAGAGTTTATCTGGGCTGATCTGAATCCATGCCCTTTCAGACATGACTTGTTTCTGGTCCGTTGAGGTGCTTTACCGCGTTTATGGATGCACCGTGTAAGTGGGTTGATATTTGGGCAGGCATGGTAAAAAACGTAGCTATGACTCAATCTGATACGTCTTGAGTCTGACTGATCTCACAGTTAGTTTACACTAAACTGCTTGTCAATGGGCAGCCCTTAACTTTGAATGGATTCTACCTTGATTTTGATCAGGTTCCACAGACTACGCATGAATGTGTTGATTATTACTATAATCGTCCTCGTCATCATCATGGGGTTGTGTGTTCAGTGATGTTCTACACGTGAAAGTGAACTATTACACATCTGCACCAACTTTTACTTAAATGCAGCGTCAGTCCGAAAGTGCCGATATGAACCTTCATCAACCTGCAGCTGTCAAACCCTAATCCAGAGCTCATTGGTGGGCCCAGTGGCGATCAGTCTCCTTTCCCTGGCAGTGGTAATGCCTTGCACAGCTATACTTGTCAATATAACACCCATACGGGACCATGCCACCCCCCAATGCTACCTACTGAGCTACAGTGAGGATAAAGCCCACAGAGCTACTTTGTTCCTGTTTTGACTAGTGAGTCAGTCCATGTCTTGGTCATCATTTTCCCAGCAGGATTATTGAAGTGATGTCTGGAGGAAGGATAGTCCAGAGCAGTTTAGCCCCTCAGTCAATCAGCCAATGAGGGGTAAGATCTGGACAACGTGGTTCCTCTCATCATCATTTGTGTCAGTGTTTTCTTGTATTATGAAAACCCAAATTTCTCCCTCAAAAGGAAAGACAGGGAGACAGGCATCTCCTCTCCATCTCATTGGTCCGTTGGTGGCTAGCCGCCACTGTGACAGAAATCATATGTAGTGCCCCCAACGCCTGGCCACCTTTCTTTCACCCCGGCCGTACTCTGGGGCTTGTGGGCAGGGCTCTGCGTCATGCTTAGCTGGGTAGGCTACCGGGTCAAGTGGACACACTGACTGGGTGAGAGGAGAGGAAGGGGCAGAGCAGGAGAGGAGAAGGATGGCCACCTGGTCCCACCAGAGGTTTCATCTGGACTCAGCTCATCCCCATATTTTAGAAAACACAAAGAAAAACAATCAGTAAGACGGTTCAGGACAGGAAGTCCAGAGATGGAGGTCCAATAACGCCTGGATCACCCTGATATGAATCAGGGCTCATCTGAGATGAGAGATCCAAGTTAAGATAACAATACCAGAGAATGCAATTTAATACTGGTTTCACAATCATACTACCCAGTACCAGTATGGAAGCATGATGGAAAAACTGTGAGAACAAATGGCTCAAACTGCTTCTGTCTGATCGGGGTATTGATGGATTTGTTGGAAATGATGAAAATCACTTTCTGCTATCACAAAATACAGTGACAACCGCCCAGGGTCAGTTTACATCGAAACAAGCTGTTGTTGTGAAAGCACCCATTTGTTTCAGCTTGAAATACTGCTCACAGTTGGTCCACAGACTGCCTCCCACCCCAACCTCAGTCTACATGGGTTCACAGTCCGCATGCACGCATAATTTTACTACAAGGGCTACTGCTGTTATTTTTTGACATTATGAAATATACCTGTGCACATGGGGACTGATGCCACTGTGAGAAAGCCTTATCTCATCAATTTGAATATTTTATTCGACTGCCAACAAAATCAATACACGGTTGGCCTAACCTACACAGTCCATTCTATTTAGTCGTCAAGGCTGCTACCTAAAGATACATTAGTCAGACATTCCTGTGGTAAAAGAACCACAATAGTAAATTAGACCCATGCAGTTGAGTAACTTAACAAATAAAGTGAGGGGGATGGAAAGAAACAGGATGGTGAACAGGAGTGAATAATAACACCAACATATCAGAAAATTAAACAGTCTAATTGCTGTCATGCAAAAGTCTGACTGTGCCCTTGTGCATAACTGGAAATGAGCATTAATCTGCTAATAAACTACAAATGAAACAGATGAAAATGTTGGATCTGTACTACTATTTAATTCCTGAGAACAAACACATGCTTCCTATGTGTTCTGTGCTCAATTACAATTGGAACAACGGTGTGAGTAAAGCCCCTAATGTCATCTCTATCATAGTCACGTAAACTATGGCAAAAATGTGGTTCAGTTTTTCATTGCCATTGTTATTTTTGCACACTGAATTTATGTTTTGTACATAGGAAATTACAAATTACGGTTCATATTCTAAAACCAAAACCGCCTTTGTATGTGTGGAACATTAACCTTTCTCATTCTTGTTTCTTGTTACACTTGTAAAAACGATTTTGTCCATTGGAGTCATGGAGTTCTATTTAATGTGAAATTGATACAGGATCTATCTAGAACTAAAGGCACTGGTTCAAGATAAAGCACTGTCCAACAAAAAGTGGTAATAATGCGGTGATGCAAGAACAAACGGGCAGACCAACATCATCACACGTGGTAATATAGAAACATCACAGATGAATGGAAACAAGGGAGAAAAAAGGAGGAACTCGCTAGAAATCTGGCAGGGGAGGAGGAGGAAGAGAGAAGGGAAGAGGAGGAGGAGCAGTCAATCAGGTAGTCAGGTTTTCAGGCGGGCGGGTGATTTTTTTCAGGGTTAGCAGCAAACCAATCGTCCTGACAAAAGGCGAAACTCAGACTCACTTCGGTGCTTGTATTCCTCCTCCTTCCATCCTCCACTCTCCTCCTACCCCGGCTGCGTTTGCTCCGGCTGACAGCAGACGCCTTTCGGACCAGCCGGTATTGCATTTCGGCGACGGCGGCACTCGAGTATGAGAGCGACTTGCCCAGGGGTGGGGGATGCGGGGAGCGAGGAGGGTGGGTTGTGGAGGTGGACGAGGTGCCGAGGGGGGTGTCAGTGGAGCGGGTGCGGTAGGGGTAGGCGTGGTGGGGAGGTGCGTGGCGTCGAAACGGGAGGGCGGGAGGTGGAAGAGGAGGATGAGGAGTGGTGGTGGTGGTGATGGGTGGGAGTGGTGATGGTGGTGGTGGTGGTGATGGTGGGGAGGCGGGGCTGAGGAGGAGGAAGCAGGAGCGGGGGCCTGATTGGTGGGAGGGGCATGACTACCAGGGTGGGGCTCACCCAGCAGGCGCTCCCTCTCTGGGGGAGGTGGTGGGGAGGAGGCAGTGGAAGAGGATGAGCGATGAAGGAAGGGGTGGTGGTGGTGGTGGTGGAGGAGCGGTGCTGGTGATGGGGTGACTGGGAGGACTGGGAGTGCATCTCAGCATCTCTCTGTTGTGAAGACAGGAAGGGGGAGGTGTAGCCGCATGCCGCTGGTGTGCAGGGTCTCCCGGAAGAGACCTCAGGGGCTGTTGAACCTGCTGTCACCCCCTTGTCGAAATCATCACCACCAGCCAGTAAGCTGTCATATGACAAGCTCCCATTAAGTAGATGTACAGTATATCGGGTTGTCTGATTGGCTAAGCTCTTGAAGCTGGCTGAGGTGGTGGTCGCCTCAGAGATGTGGGCGGCGCCCGCCGAGGTGTGCGTGGAGCTGGAAGATCGCGACGCCACTCCTGACAGGACGGCAGGGTCAGAGAAGGAGGGGAATGAGCGCCCGCCGAGGGAGTAGCCAGTGATGCCCGCCTCCTCCCGCCTCTCGTCCTCCCTCCCTCCTCTCCCCACCTCCTCCCCCTCCCACTCTGTCAGACGAAGTGTCCCTCCGGTCCAGGC